>JAVYIG010003796.1:0-182280 GCA_035222895.1 Strongylocentrotus droebachiensis
CCCCCAAACCCCCCCCCCCCAAATCTAATCAGTTCATTGGCTCAGCAAAATACATACATGTCCTGCGTTTGATGGCAAATCTGTCCATCGGTTCTAATGATGTGGTCACCAGCATATAGCTCCGTTTAGTCTCATCTGTGAACGCCCCCTATCGTCAGAGTCCAGCAGCCTATAAACATGTTAGCCCATGGACTTTTACCAACAACAACAACAACAACAAAATAGTTAAAATTACATTTTTTGTTTAAACGAAAAGCACATCCACCCCGACGTACGTTGACACTAGCTCTTTCATTGGAACCTTCATGTCCTATTGACTTTTGAAAGTTCAGCACCCACCGTAATTTGATCAAAATAGGTCGCAAGCTCGCCATTGCATATATAATGCATGTGTAACAAGTCGAACTTTGGACGCAATTTACCACGCGATTGTAAGATTATAGGTCAAGCACACGAAGGATAAGAAGCATGAATTATCATAGATCAGTTCTGCTTGGTTCATTATGTCCATTTCAGCCAACCCCCCACCGTAATTTGTCCATTTAGTATAGGCAAACACTTTGCCGAGGTAAGCAAAAACAAGAATATTCATGACACACCATAGACTATTCGATTATTAACAGAGGGTTGCAATTGTGCACCACATCAAACTCCCCTACTTTTAGTCAAGTGTTTCATTGTATTATGTAGTTTGGTAGGTTTATTTTACTTACTGTTAATTATCAGATATTCTTGTATTTTATATTTAGCAAAGCAATCTCACATACAAAATCACTATCAAGTATCGTCTGGTCCGCCGATTGCCATCTGCTATATACGTTCTATAGACGGCAAACTAGCTACGTTTGTGCTGGCGAAAATGAGACAACCGGAGCAATATGCTATTTATGCATATATAATGAGCTCTGTGAGCTTTGAGCTTTGATCTCGTGACCCCAAAATCTAATCAATTCATCGGCTATGCAAAATACATACATGACCTAAGTTTGGCAGGATTCCATCAATCGGTTTTTTAAATAACGCGATCACGAGAATGGGACATCCGTTCGTACATACGTACGTACGGACGGATGGACGGACAAAACATAATGCCTCCGGCCACTTCGTAACGGAAGCATAATAATGAGTACTTGTATAATATACATGACTACAGAGATGTCTGACTGCACAGTACCTCAATAAAGTTATACATCTTATTAGTCCAAACAAAGCTCTCTAACTGGTCTTCTATAAGAACATAATATGGTGTCAGAATTTGGCAACCGGTGTTTGTGCTGAGCAACCCTGCCTTTGTGGAGGAATCATTGAAATCAGGCCAGTTCAGTCCAAATCTTGTTTGTGATGTGAGAGATGATGGTAGTCTAAGTGTATGTCCAGTGAATGTAGTTATGTCCATAATAGTTGGCGCTGTCGTTGTATGGATTGGAGTGCATAGTTCTGTGCCGGGCCATTTCCAGTATAACGGGCAGCAAGCGTGACATATAAGGAACATTAACATACAGAATAACTCAGTGAAAGTTTAATAATTGAGCTTAAAGTAATTGTTGCAAAGATACAAAAAGAAAAAAGCTAAATGTTACGCTCTTATTTTTTCATCTTATTTTTTTGCCCCCATTTGAAAATCACGCAGGCCGATATTTCGCTCAGTGGGGGAGGGGATAAGGGGGTGGGGGGGGGGGGGGGTAGGTAGTCAGCACTCAAGCAACCCCCCCTCCCCCCCCCCCCCCCTTGATCAAAAAAAGAAGATATTTCTCATCACCATCCTTAAACGAAACCAATTTTGGCCGCGGGTGGGGGCTAGTCTTTTTGGGGGTGGGCCGGGGGGGGGGGGCAAACGCCCGCTCGCCTCCCCCCCCCCCCCCCCCCTCTGGATCCGCGCCTGGTCAGCAGACGTATCAAAATGTGGTCTTGGTGCAGTGCTTTTAAAGCAATATGATCGAAATTGGGTACCGATCGCATATGCATCTGGATCAATGATTGATGCAGAGACTAGATATGCACAGATCGAGAAAGACACACTATGAACATGACTGACAATGAAAGCGGACAAAATATATAGTTCCTCAGGTAGACAAAGGAACATCCCTTCACTGCTATTATGTAAAAATGTGTAGAACAGGTGTCACAAGCATATTCACCTGTTCTACACATTTTGACATAATAGCAGTGAAGGGATGTTCCTTTGTCTACATGAGGAACTGTATATATTGTCCGCTTTCTTTGTCCGTCATGTTCATAGTGACAATCACTGGCAATCACATATGCATGTACAAGATTACATCAATCCAGATATGGACAACAAGTAGAAGTGGAGACTAATCACAAGCCACTTATTCCACTGTTAATCAAGACACTGGGTGACCGTCCTCTACGCATTCAAAGATTACTTATCAGGGTACAGAGATATGATCTCAAGGTCTTTGCATGCCTAGAAAGTACATGACACTACTGATACATCGTCCAGAGCAGTAGATCCAATGGCGAAATTGAATGCTCAAACAGAGGAAGATATCAGAGTATACGTAGATGGTTGAAACGGGGTATCATCAGGTTTGTCCAGAATCGAAACAGATCATACCAGGTCGAGACAGAAACAGGCGAAGTTCTCCCAGTAAACTTATTATGGGCGTTCCCAACAAAAGCTATGCTTTTCGGGGTTTCGCCTCCTCCTGTTATCTGAATTATTTAGGTGTCGTGGACGAGTGGATAAGTCACCGGACTGTGGATCACAAGGTTCGCGGTTCAAGTCCCACCGCGGCACAAATGTCCTTTGGCGAGACATTGATCTACATTTGTCACTCTCCACCCAGGTGTTAAATGGGTACCCGGTAGGATGCGAAAGCTAATGTGCTTAGATTAGCAAGTGTGCGCTTGTAAAAATGACGTCTGGCTGGAATGCTCCCCAGGGAGTGGAGAATGTGCATACATTGTGTGCGGGTAAGCCTGAATCCGATGACCGGGGTAATACTTTATATATCTGTAAAGCGCTTTGAGAGGGCCTTCGGTCCTGAAAAGCGCTTTATAAGAACTAGCTATTATTATTATTACTATGTTGAAATCGGCTTATGCCGAAAGGGTGGGAAGCGTCGCGTCGCGTGGACTTGAATGCGACCATTCGTCCAAAGCCCCCCCCCCCCCCCCCCTCGGGTTGGGCCAAAAGGGTACATTGACTAGTCTTCCACATCAGTCGTTTATAATAGAATTTACGAAATATAAATTTAAGCTGTTTAAATTCAAATAATCAAAATAGAAACAGATTAAGAATTAAATAAAACTATTTTTTACGTAGTCTTGCAGATCAGGCGTTTATAAAAATTTAATCATGAAATAACAAGAAACACAGAAGAGAGAGGGCGCTATTGACGTCAAGACGTTTTTTCCGAATCCCCTAGCTTAACCGACAAGAAATTCTGAAATATCATCATTAACGTTGACCATCCAATTGAAATCGAAAGGTAAGACTGACCTTGAACGATAATTACGCTGTAATATTTCATTTTTGAAGTGATTTCAGTTGAAGAAAGTGAAAAAATAGGAACATGTCTAATAGAGAAACCACAACCAACCCCCAAACAGGCCGCTGTGTGTACCTAAGGGGCCCAAGCCCGTCCTTCTCAGATCTGAAGACGTCAGAAATAGAAATACTAAACCACTCACTGGTGAGGAGTTATATGTTGCTTTAGACAAGATTGTTACGCCAATAAATATCACTGACATACAACAAACCCGCCACTTGTGGCGGATTTATCTGGAAAAGCAATCTGACCGTGTGAAGTTGATCACAACCGGATTAGAGATCCGAGGAGCCGCCGCCCCTATACACGACATAAACCCATTCACCAAGGCCCGAGAAGAAAATCAGGTGAGAGTTTTAATCAAGGATGTGCCACTCTCCGTAAGTGATGAGATCATTAAAAGCGATCTACAGGCAAAGAAAGTGAATGTCGAAGGGGAAATTTTCCGGCAAAAACTGAGGGTTAACGGGCAACTTAAAAGTTGCCTAAATGGAGATCGTGTTCTATATATCAACCCTCCATCACAGCCTCTATCAAGGAAATTTCGATTTGGAGACATATTAATGGCGATAGTGTATCACCAAGGGCAGCCTGAACAAAGCATCATTGGAGTCGTCACTAGTTCGAAATGCTTAGAGAATGGCCATCATGTGTCGAAGTGCACCAATGTTGTAAAGTGTCGCATGTGAAAGGTAATCAGTGTTCAGAAACCAATAGTCTCACAAGGATCATATAGCGATAAAGTTCGAAAGCAAACGAATCTAAAAGATTTCCTTCCAGCCGCAAAGGCCACTACATCCAACAAGTCTAAGGGTAGTCACGATTAGTCGACTCGTGTATCCGGCGAGAGAAATGTCACTGTCGCTGATGGAGAGTATGACGCCACGACTAGCGCAATGAAAGAAAAGGAAAAGCATAAACCAAAGAACAACAGCAAGTCCTCAAGCGACAGCGCTTTGAACTCCGAGATAAGCGATCGCGACGACGAAAGCTCGGAATTCACGCTCTCAGCAGAACAGAACCCTAGATACTTACGGGATATCTCAAGTATATTTATCCAAAAAGTATTTTAAATCCTTCCAAACAAGAAATAAGCTTTTAGATATATGGAGGAACTTTTTTTGCAGACAAGAAGCAGTTTACTTGGCGACAGTTTTTATTAAAACTATACTGTCGTTGGACTATTGGTTAATAACAAAATATTTTAAATGTTCAGTTTTTTCGACAGATATTCGACCACGTTTAAAATGTGACCACAATGCAATATCTTTGAAAATCAAAATATCCCAAGAGAAAAAGGGAAAAGGTTATTGGAAGTTAAATAATTGTTTGCTAGATGATAATATGTATGTACAAAATGTTGAAGACTTGATATGGAAGATTAAGATTGAAACAAGTACTATGATTAAACAGCTACAGTGGGAAGTTTGTAAGTTTAAATTAAAAGAATATAGTATAAGTTACGCAAGATTAAAACAAAGAAAAATGAAACGGTATTATGGGAAAATGGAAAAGGAATTAAGACAATTGTGTTCAGTAGAGGATGACAATTTAAATGATACTGATAGAGAAAAACTAGATAACCTAAAACGAGAGCTAGAAAAATGGTATACTATGAAATGTAAAAGAGCTTATGTCAGATCAAGAGGAAAATGGCTAGAACAGGGTGAAAAATGTACAAAGTATTTTTTACAGCTTGAGAAACAAAGATGAAAAAAGAAAGAGTTACATTATAAAGAGAAAGATGGTAACAGAATTGTGAACAGTTAATATATTTTAAAAGATTCAACAATTTTATAAAATGATGTATAGTAAGACACAAGGGTGTCGATTTGTATCCTCGGTTGGGGGGGGGGGATGATAGGTGCCAAAATATTTTCGGCAATGGATCAAAGCAACCAAGAGGTAGAGGCGTGTGGCAGGTTGCACCCCCCCCCCCTCCCTTCCAAGTTATTAACTTTTCAAGTCACCCTCAATAGAGATAACATTTAAGAGAATATGGGACCCATGTGGGTCCCACATAGGCTTGCTACCTGGGTTATTATCCTCTCAAGCATATAGGCAGGATTTTAATTTAGGGGGGCGGAAAAGAGCACCTCCTAGGGGGTGGGTGCAGGGGAGTTCCCCCCCCCCCCTTCCCGCGCGAAGCACGGAAGCTCTGACGTTTCATTAAATTATCGAGGAAAGAAGACGATTCGTTGTACCATTCTCGACTCTTAATCCTTGTCTGAATTTAGTTCCCCCCCCCCTTCCCGCGCGAAGCGCGGAAGCTTTGACGTTTCATTAAATTATTAGAGAAAGAAGACGATTCGTTGTACCATTCTCGACTCTTAATCCTTGTATGAATTCATTTCCGCCCCCCCCCTTCCTGCGCGAAGCGCGGAAGCTTTGACGTTTCATTAAATTATTAGAGAAAGAAGACGATTCGTTGTACCATTCTCGACTCTTAATCCTTGTCTGAATTCAGTTCCCCCCCCCCCCCCCCTTCCCGCGCGAAGCGCGGAAGCTCTGACGTTTCATTAAATTATTTAAGAAAGAAGACGATTCGTTGTACCATTCTCGACTCTTAATCCTTGTCTGAATTCATTTCCCCCCCCCCTTCCTGCGCGAAGCGCGGAAGCTTTGACGTTTCATTAAATTATTAGAGAAAGAAGACGATTCGTTGTACCATTCTCGACTCTTAATCCTTGTATGAATTAAGTTCCCCCCCCCCCCTTCCCGCGCGAAGCGCGGAAGCTCTGACGTTTCATTAAATTATTTAAGAAAGAAGACGATTCGTTGTACCATTCTCGACTCTTAATCCTTGTATGAATTCAGTTCCCCCCCCCCCCTTTCCCGCGCGAAGCGCGGAAGCTCTGACGTTTCATTAAATTATTTAAGAAAGGAGACGATTCGTTGTACCATTCTCGACTCTTAATCCTTGTATGAATTCAGTTCCCCCCCCCTTTCCCACGCGAAGCGCTAGCTTTGACGTTTCATTAAATTATTAGAGAAAGAAGACGATTCGTTGTACCATTCTCGACTCTTAATCCTTGCTGAATCCAGTCTCCCTCCCCCCTTCCCGCGCGAAGCGCGGAAGCTTTGACGTTTCATTAAATTATTAGAGAAAGAAGACGATTCGTTGTACCATTCTAGACAAAAAGTGAAAGAGAAAGAGCCAGAGGGAGATGGGGAAGAGAAATATAGAATTAAGAAAAATAAAGAAAGGGAGAGACAGGTTTCGTACATGTATAAAAGAGAATATACAAGGATGAAGATACATGTACAAAGTGGGAGACTAGAGAAATCCTTGTCTGAATTCAGTTCCCCCCCCCCCTTCCGCGCGACCGCCCCCCCCCCCCCCACCACCCCCTGGCTACCGTCTCTATCGTCTCTGTCTCTCATTAACTCTCTCTCCCACTCTCTTCTTCTTTTTTGCACTTTTGCGCTTCGCGCTTAACATTTACTAAGCTCGTTGCTTTTTAACGCTGCGGCTTTGCATTTGGCGCACTGCATTTCTTTGATGCTGTTGGTTGAATAAATTGAATAAATTCATCAATTCCTGATGAAGCCGTATGAGCGAGAATTCAATTTATTCTTGTCTCATATACGGTCGTCTCATTTACTTCGTTTTCTATTTATATATGTATGTATTATGAAAATGAGATAGCAAAATGTGTATATTGATGGTCATCTTGCGAGTAATAACCATTAACTACTCTCATCGGGCTCTCATCATTCATTTTTATTTTTATTTTTTTGATGGTGAATTATTGGGGGGGATGATTGTACAGGCCACCCCCCCCCCCCACCTGAAATATTGGGGGGGGGGGATATATCCCCCCCCCCCCCCCATCCCCCTCGGGATCGACACCCATGGTAAGACAGAAGAAAGTGGAGCAAATATTGATGATTATTTCAGAAATGTAAACATGAAGGCCCGAATTCACAAAGGAGGTTTGTCGACAAACCTTGGTTTTCGTACGTCATATGACGCGTTTTTACTCGTTCTTTTACAAACCTGTTTTGTAAAGAACAAAAGGAGGTTTGGCGAAACAAAAGGAGGTTTGTCGACAAACCTCCTTTGTGAAATTGGGCCTTCGTGTTTGACAGAAGAGGAAGCCGAGAGCTGTGAAGGTCTGTTAAAAGAGACGGAATGCTGGAAAGCATTGTCTACTATGAATTTAAATAAGTCACCTGGGAGTGACGGTCTAAGTGTTGAATTTTATAAATATTTTTGGGAACAGATAAAGGACATGGTGATAAATAGTTTAAACGAAGGGTATGAGAGGCAAGTGCTCTCGTTCACACAAGGTCTATTTATTCTTACTCTTTTGTATAAAAAGGGGAACAAGGGTTCTCTTGATAATTAGCGACCGATTTCTCTCCTTAACATAGAATATAAAATTGCAGCACGTGTTTGGTCAATACGGCTACAACCAAATATGCCAAGCATAATTTCGGACGATCAAAGAGGTTTTGTAAAGGGTAGAATGGCAAGTGAAAACATAAGACGTGTACAAGATGTTATTGAGTATTGTAAATTAGCAAATATTGACGGTATAATTTTATTTTCAGATATAAAAAAAGGCGTTTGATAATGTAATTCACTCATTTCTTATTGAGACATTGAAACGTATGCATTTCAAGGTTTCTTTTATAGGATGGATTAAAGCTTTATACACAAATGCCCATGGTAGGGTGTCACACCATGGGTGGCTATCTGCAACATTTTATATTCAAAAGGGCGTTTGTCAAGGCTTCCCAGCATCAGCTTCATTATTTATCTTAGTGGCTCAAATATTAGCAAATAAAATTCTAGAAAATAATAAAATAAGAGGGATAAATATTACAACCAAAGATATAGAATTTCAGAGGGTAAGCGAAGTAAAGATAACACAATTCGCAGATGATACCACATTATTTGTTAATTTAATGGAATCAGTAGAAAATGTTATGAAGGAATTAGACGATTTTGAATATTTTGCAGGTCCACAGATTAATTGGAATAAAACAAAAGTACTGAAAATGAAAGAATTAGATACGACAAAATATGATATTGAATTTACAGAAGAACCAATTAAAAATTTAGGTGTTTACGTTGGTAAAAATGATAAATATGTTAGAAGTATGAACTGGGAGGGGAATAATAATAATAATAATGAACGTTATTTGTATAGCGCATATCACTCACACAAAGAAAGTCCCTATGCGCTTAGAAAAGAAGGAAGGGAAAGTTTAAAAAAATCAATAATATTCTTAAGACGTGGAAAATGAGACGACTGACCTTTTATGGAACAATAATAATTATGTTTGACAATTCCTCAGCTTGTCTATTTAGGCACAGCTGTCCCAATGCCTATTAATATATGCAAGGCTCTATATAGAACTATATTTACATTAATATTGAATTCTAACCGTGAACAAAAAGTAAAACGGAATGTTTGTAAAAAGTCAGAAAGAGAAGGGAGGCTTGGTATAGTTGATTTGATTTTGAAAGCCAATTCACTTAGATTATCTTGGATATATAATTTTTTTAATGCAGATGATGCAATGTGTAAGACATTATTTTAATTTTGGACTGAAAGAGTTAGCGGGATTCCGTTATGTTTTACAGTATAATTGTCATATTAAACACATGAAAATGATATGTAAAAAAAGAAATTTACCAATGTTTTATATGGACTTGCTTTGCACATGGTCAGAAATTCGATATGTAAATAAATTTGAAGTAAAAGATATTCCCAATGAAATACTTTGGAATAATAGTAATATTGTAATTGATAATAAAACTCTGTTTTTCCCGTCGTGGATAAAAGAAGGAATTTTTCAAATCAAACATGTTATAAATCAAGGTACATGAATAGATAACTCTCTATTCAATAACCATTTTGATGTAAAGAATCTGTTGTTTTTATTCAAAATGTCAAAATTTAAAAAAAAACATTTCCAAAATATTGGTCACAAAATGTACGTTTAAACAAAACTTCAAGTCTCAATGAAACAAACGTTGAATGTTCTACAGCGAAAAGTTACTATAATTTAATGCTAGAAAGGAAAAAAGAGAAAATTGGTTTCCATTTCTGGCAAAATATTTTAGGCCTTCCAGATATTTCGGTTCAAATTTAATAAGATAAGAGACAATAATATTTAACAATATAATATCAAATTAATTCATAAAATATTGCCATCTTAAGACAATCTCTTTATATGGAAAATTGTACAGTCTAACGAATTGAACATTTTATATTTTGTTGCAAGAAATTAAGAGTTTTCTGAAAAATAATCTCAAGAATTATATATTTCATCTTTAAAATAGAAATTAAAATTGAAATGAAATGTTATTGATTGAATATAAAATAGATAACCGAAAATTTGCTTTACTTAATTTTTTGATAAATTATGCTCAACTGGTAATATACAAAGACTACGTAAAGCGGAACTTTGGGGAAGTACCAACCGTTCCATAGAGGTTAATAAATAATTGCATTTCATCATTAAATTTTATTTGAAATACAAAGAAAATATAAGATACTTCAATAATGAAGAAGTTAAGAAAGTATTATAAATGTATAAATTATCATTTAAAGAAATTATGTTGATCTTGTATATAATTCATATGTTTCATTTTACTTGTTTTGTAAAAAATAAATATGTACTTTGAAATGGAACAATAAAGTCCCTCTGAAGAGGTAAAGAGAGAAAAAAAAAAAAAGAAACACAGTCAAATAATTTACACCGATATTTAAAAATGTCAAATAAATGTTTTTTAATATCCATTTCTTTCTATGTATTGAATTCAGAACCCCCCCCCCCCCCGCCCGATTATCCCGAAAGGGTGCATTAAGGCGGCAGGCCTACTCCGTTATCAGTTGGGCTGTATATCGTACAGACCACCTGATAATTTCGTTTGAATTGTCTTTATTATCAGGTGGGCTATATCTAAAACAGACCACCTTATAATTTTGTTAAAATTGCCTTAATTATTATTATTATTATTTTTCTTATTTCGACCCGCTTTTTTGTAGGCAAGATAACTTGAAAATGGTTTATTCAAATACCTTGAAATTTGGCACACATATGTATAGGCATATAAAAAAAAACACAGCGAATTTTTCGACCTTGACCTTGACTCATGACGTCATCTAAGCACCATTTTGTGAAATTTTCTGAAAATCAACTAATGATCATATCTTCATAACCAAAAGTAATTTCACATTCATATTTATCAAGATCAAGGTCAATATCAGTCCGGTCAATTTCAGGTCAAAAAACGCGCACGTGCGCGTATGTCCGCGCGTCAGTGCGCGCGCAAATTTTTGAAATGCTCAAAATCATCTCAAATTTATTTCGCATACGTTTCAGGTCATTTTAAGCATTTTATAAAAAATCGCGCGCGTTTTCGCGCGTAACACCATTACACAACATAGAATCGCAATTTTTTTTCTTTCATGATATTTCTCATATTTTTTTGAACAATTTGATACAATGTTTATCTCTTTATAACCATTAATAACAAGATGAGCGTCCATTCAAGATAAATGTCCGTGCGCGCGAGCTCTTGTAATACATAGCATATATAGGCAAAAACATGCCTATACAAAATCCATTATAGCTCTTTGGAATGCATCGGGACCCTCAATTTTTTTTCATATTTAGATAGAGTATGGGTTGGAGATATTATCATGTCTCATTTGGCCATTAAGTGTATCTTGACATCATCATAATGGCCTTGGAACTCAAACTACGAATTTGCATATTATGACGTCAGCATATTTATGTAAAATTGATTGTATCTCTGTAAATATTGATCGATTTTCTTTCAAATTTTGATATGTTCTAGCTGAGACAATTCTCTGCAAGCTTAGTGATCACCATTTTTCATTTTGATCTCGTCATCATAGTGAAAATTACAATTAAAGGGCACATATCAGAAATTTCTTAAGTTGCGTGTTATGCTTATGGAAGGTGAATTTCGTTCACATCATTAATCTACATGACATTGTTTTTTAGCAGTATCTCGCTTATTTTTGCTCTATTTTGTATCAAATTTTAGTTGACCAGCCCACCTATACTTGTTCCAAACAAGTATTATATGTCTTGTTTATTCTTTATTTTTCTTATTTCTAACCACTTTTTTTGTGGACAAAATAACTTGAAAATGGCTATATCAAATGCCTTGAAATTTGGCACACATATGTATAGGCATATGTACAAAGCACAATAACGTTTTCAACATTGACCTTCACTGATGACGTCATCTAGGCGCCATTTTGTAAAATTTTACGAAAATCAACTCATGATCATATCTTCTTAATCAAAAGTTATTTCTCATTCAGATTTATCATGATCAAGGTCAATATCCGTCCGGTCAATTTCAGGTCAAAACTACGTCCGCGCGTCAATGCGCGCGCAAAATTTTAAAATGCTCAAAATAGTCTCAAAATAAATTTACATACATTTGAGGCCATTTTAAGCGTTTTATAAAAAAAATCGCGCACACGCGCATGCGCGCGTTTTCGCGCGTAAAACTCTTACTAAACATAGAATCGCCAATTTTTTTTTCTTTCATATTATTTCATATATTTTTACAAACAAATTTATACCATGTTTATCTCTTTATGACTATTACTAACGGAATGATCGAGCGTTTAACATAAATTTCCGTGCGCGCGAGCTCTTGTAATACATAGCATATATGGGCAAAAACATGCCTATACAAAATCCAGTGTAGCTCTTCAGGATTCAAGGTGACCCCATTTTTTTTCTTCATATTTTAATAGAGTATGAATTGGAGATATGATTTCATGTCTCATTTGACCCTCAATTTTCTCATGACGTCATCATAATGGCCTCCGAACTCATTATTTTAATTTGCATATTATGCTGTCAGCATATTTTTGGAAAATTGATTGTATCTCTGTAAATGAAGAGTTTCATTCCAAAAGGAGCTAAATCCATGTTTGTAACTTCGGAGAAAAAAGCCATTGTTTACCAGATTTTGTACAGGCGTCTATGGAAAAGTGATATTAGAAGTTGAATTTTTTTCATAATTGCTCCAAAAATTTAAGTAAATAATTTTGTTCAAAGACGGGTACTAAAGTGAACAATGTTCTGATATCAATAACTCTATTTTCATCAAAAGTGGATTTAGCTCCTTTTGGAATTAAGCTCTTCAAATATTGATCGATTTTCTTCCAAATTTGGATATGTTCTAGCTGCGACACTTTTCTATAAATCCTTTTGTTACGATTTTTCATTTTGACAAAAGTATCATGGCGTATTATTGCGATTAAAGGAGGAATGTCAATTCTTCACATTTTGCATTTATTCTCTATGGGACATGATTTTTTCTCAAAACTCGATTCTACATTTCCGTCTTTCGTGAGCAATATCTCCGTCGTTTTAGGTTCATTCACGCTGAAATTCGAGTATGTTGTAGCTGAGACAATATGCTATTTCTAATGTGCCATTCATTTTGTTGCAAATTTGAGTTGGACCAGCCCACCTATACTTGTTCCAAACAAGTATTACAAATCTAGTTTATTCATTCATTTGTTATTTCATTTGTAATATTATATACAGTGCGTCCCAGAAAAAACGAAACCGAGAATTATCGATGTTTTATCATAACTTAATCACAATTATAATTAATAAATGACATATATTTAGAAAGCTTAGATCCTCCTCTTTCATCGGATGGAACTCATTATGATGCATATTTCACGCATGAGTGATTAAAATCAATTTGAAGAGAGGAAACCGAAAAGTCGTTTGGCGGGCGGTATCTGAATTTCAAAGAGAAAATCACATTTCTAAAAGGTTGAGTTTCTGCCCTTTCATATGACACCTCAATCATGAAAAATGAGCAAGGAATAACAAAGTTCTGTTTGTTTAAAGTAGCCCTTACATTTTCATAATTTTAGAAAACAAATTCGTTTTCACTGGCTGCCTGCCGTAGCAAAAAGCAGAATTGACAAAAGACTTAACTCCGTTTCGTTGACAATGAGCTATGCATGAAGTCTTTCGTCTACGGCTGATTGTCAACGATTGTTAATTTCGTTTGTTGATACGGCAGGCAGCCAGTGAAAACGAATTCATTTAATCAAATTATGAAAATGCAATCACTACTTTAAACAAACAGAACTTTGTTATTTCTAGCTCATTTTTCATGATTTTTTCATGATTGAGGTGTCATATGAAAGGGCAGAAACTCAACTTTCTAGAAATGTGATTTTCTCTTTGAAATTCAGATACCGCCCGCCAAACGACTTTTCGGTTTCCTCTCTTCAAATTGATTTTAATCACTCATGCGTGAAATATGCATTATTATGAGTTACATCAAATGAAAGGGGAGGATCTAAGCTTTCCAAATATGTGTCATTTATCAATTATAATTGTGATTAAGTAATGATAAAACATCGATAATTCTCGGTTTCGTTTTATCTGGGACGCACTGTATAGAATGAAAGGGATAGTATTCTTATTTTACATTTCTAAATATTTGTTGAATTTATTAATTTATTTATATTCTTTATATAAACGCATCATCTGTAAGACTACGTAAAAAACAATTGTTATTGAATTTTTAATCTGTTTCTATTTTGATTAATATTAATTTAAACGACTTAAATTTCTATTCCTTAAATTCTGTTATAACGACATATGTGGAAGACTAGTCAACGCACCCTTTCGCACAAAACCGGGGGTGGGGGGTGGGGGGGGGGGGGGGGCTTTGGACGAATGGTTGCGTTGAAGTCAACGCGACGCGACGCTACCCATCTTTTCGGCATAAGTCCCTGAAATCATTGTTACATATATAATTTATATATACATTTTGTTTCATATTGTACCGTTGAGAAGGAAATAAATGTTCATAAATTTCTAAATTTCTAATTTATAAAGAGATGGAAAAAAATTCCATTGAAGAAAAAGATTTCATCAAGAGTATTTAATAGAAGGAGGTTTATTTGCATTGGTGAATATTTTGTTAATCACGATCTTTGGTCGTTGCCCCCTCAAAATCACTAACAGGTCATATGCCCTCCCCCCCCCCCCCCCCCCCCACACAGAAAAGTATAACAAGTGAAATTGTCAACGAAAATGAGGAAAGAAGGATAACAAACGAGGAGATTTTGGTAAAGAAAAATGTACCATAAATCCCCAAAATGGGATAATAAATATATTATTATTATTATTATTATTTATTTGGCATTTTAAACATACAATACAATGGCAACATAGGATACAAAGTATGAAAGAATGAGATTGGCTTCCCCTGCTGCACCTCCCGAAGTCACCAAAAAAGCAGGAGCATGAGACTAATGCGATCATATTCCATTGAAAATATGTTCTGATGTTTATGAATCGAATTAATCAATGTATCCATCACCCGACCATCGAGCTAGTGTACTTCTGTTCAGTAGGAAAGGACGTTTGTGAGAAAAAGGGTATGGGCGGGTGCATTTGTGGATGGAAGGTGGAGGGGTGGTAGTGAATGGGTAAAAGGAAAGAAAGTTAAAAAGAAAAAGACTATATATGTTATTATTTTAATATATAAAGTATAAGCATGTTTATAGTCAGGTCAAGATATGGTTTGACCCCAACAAAATTGCAACAGAAGGTTTTTCAACGGTTTCTAGTAGGACCTCAGGAATAACATACTAAAAGTAGACCAAAATCGAAGGCTCAAAAAGCTGTTATTTTCAAGATGGCGTCCAAGATGGCCGCCGATACCTAGAAATGGCCATACATCACTTATTATCCATCCTAGAGACATACTTTTGGTGTCTATCCCATGGTTTCGGGGGTCAGAGAATCCATTGAGACAAGTGAGAATGGTTTGTGAGGGTCTAGGAAACCCCAAAAATCCAAGATAGCGCCCAAAATGGCCGCCATAACATAAAAATGGCCATAAGTCACTTATTATCCATCCGAGAGACATAATTGGGGTGTCTATGCCATTGTTTTCGGGGTCATAGAATCCATTAGGATAAGTTAAAACGTTAAACAGTGGTTCAGGAAACCACGATATCCAATATGGCGTCCAAGGGGCCACAAAACCACTAAGATTTTTCAATAGAGGGCGCACTTTATAAACAGGAAATGAACTTATATATAATATTTCTCTTTTACCCTTACGGTGTCACCGACCCCCCCCCCCCCCCCCCCCCCACCCTAGAAAAAGGCTCAATTCAACTATTGACAGGTCATTGTCAACACTGAGGGAGTGGCCGAGGGGGGTGGGGGGGGGGGGTGACAAAGAAAAAGTAAAAACTTAAGAACAATATCTAGACACACATTCATAATACCTACCATACAATAAAAAAATGTTAAAAACCTTGTGTTGTTTATGTCATATTATAGCGAATACACATGCAGATCTTCATGTTTCTTCACTCTAAAAACTGGAATGTTAAATCACCATTTAAAAGGGCCGAGGATTGACCACTCTTTCAAAATGTCAGATTGATACTTTTATCTTGCTAGATTTAACCTTAATACTGTTGGATCCAGCATGTTCAAAGTGTTAATCTACCATTTTGAAAAAGTGGTCACTTCTCGGCCCTTTTAAATGGTGATTTCAGATTTCAGTTTTCAGAGTGTTCATTTTGATGAGGAATGTACTTTAGTAGGGAAAAATCATCTGCTTCACTATCAAGTGACCCGTTATATGGATTGTGGCATACATCAAGTTGGCAAGGTCCACACACACACTGTTACATGGTAGTCTGTAACATCTGCAGGTACAACAAGGTGTGCTACAAGCAGTACAGCAGTTGCAATGAATCAACTTAAGAAGATTACTAGGTACAGCCTCTGTATTTCAACATCATTGTCCTCTAATTTCCAGCCCCAGTCTGTGACGTCCATGTCTTATAATTCACTCTCCATCCATGCCATGACTTGGTAGTACGTTCTGAGGGAGTAGGAGGAGTCGCATTGGCAATTTTCTTGATAAACAAGTTGTATCGTTATGATGCAACTGAGTCATTACAGCAGCAACCAAACATGAAAGACATTGCTTTGATACCAAGTTCCTCTATTAGTTCCTGTGGCTGACTTGGAAGAAGGAAAGTACTAGCACTGGATTCTTAAGTGGGGCTGCATTTCACAAGCTTCTCGAAGACTGCTCTCTTTCCGATTCCGAATATCCTGGAAGTCGAATCGCAACCAGTTTAGGCATGTCGAAAAAGTAGTAGTGAGCATAGATCTTTACCCAGATCCACTTTCAACTGCTTAATGTTATACACCTTCGGAGCCTTGGCTGCATTGTAGGAGTGGAAGTATAGTTCCCTGCTATCTACATCCGCGTAATTCAAGAGTAACACCAATAGGTCAGTGCCTTCTCAAATCAGAGTAGTAGACTGACGACGAGAATAATTCACTGTAGCTTTAGCAATATGTACATCTTCGGATACATTGATGACGGTGCAATTACTCTTCCTCAGTTCCTCACTAATGAGATTCATGAGTCCCTGCTAATTGCAGTCTCTCAAAAACTCATCCTTCTTGCCTGAGAATAATGTGTCTGCATTGAATCTGACAACTGGATGGACATTCTGCCTGCGTCGCTGGTGTGTATTAGGGACTTTTAGATTTGCGTGGACTGATACGTGTGACGTCCATTCAAGGCAGTGCATTAAAAGGACGTCGATCGTAGCAATCCCCATTGTCTTCGTGCGAATCTAAAAGTCCCTAATATCATTAATTGACGGCCCTCAATCATAGCCGTCAAAAACTACATTTGCAGAACCATATAGTGGGGGGGGGGGGGGGGGGTTGAAATCAGGATATGATCGTGCTATTCTGCCAAAGTTGTCTCCTGTATTCCATGGTATCCGATGCAGCAAGGAACCGCCATCAAGGAAATACTGGTCTGTGTTCTTTCACGGCTTCACCCGACACTTTACCTTCATGATCGGTTATAACATGAGCTAGCTGAGGCTTTTCAGCTTTCCGAAAGACATTCCTAGCCTCGAAAAGTGCAGGTAGGAACGGACTGAGCTCAAAGCTCATCACCTCTGCTACCTCAAGTTCCCTTGTGTTTTAAACTACCAGGAACTGTTGAAATCAGGATATGATCGTGCTATTCTGCCAAAGCTGTCTCCTGTATTCCATGGTATCCGATGCAGCAAGGAACCGCCATCAAGGACATACTGGTCTGTGTTCTTTCACGGCTTCACCCGACACTTTACCTTCATGATCGGTTATAACATGAGCTAGCTGAGGCTTTTCAGCCTTCCGAAAGACATTCCTAGCCTCGAAAAGTGCAGGTAGGAACGGACTGAGCTCAAAGCTCATCACCTCTGCTACCTCAAGTTCCCTTGTTTTTTAAACTACCAGAAACTGTTGAAACATCAAAGCAAAGCAGCATTTGTGGTTTGTTTAGGTACAATTTGTACTTTGGAAATCTTTTCCAGTCTTGATTTTGTCTTTCCTTTTAAACGAGACTATTAAAACAGCATATCGGAAAGCTGCTGATCTATAATCATCGATGTACCCCAGAATCACTGGCGTTCTGGTGGGGGGAGGGGGCGCCAGCCCCCCCCCCCCCCCCCAAATAAAATTGAACCATGACTTATTTTCACAAGTAATGTATAAATATTCGTGATATCACATGATTTTCAACAAAATGCTAGTTTCTCCATTATTTCTTGCAAACTGACCCATTCCCAAATAGCCAGGAAGAGCATGTATGTTGTTTATAGTCACTAAGGGCCTTATAGTGGCCACTAACAGCAACACTAATTCCTTTCCAGAAGCTACTGTGCAAAGCACGGTACTGTCGGGAGATATCATGCTACCCACCACTCGGGCTGAGCATGCACAGATTTGCGAACGAACGTTCAATACTTACACCATGTAACACTGCACATATACCGTTAAGGGGCCCATGCAGTGGGGGGAATTGAATTCAGACAAGATTAAGAGTAAAGAACGGTACAACGAATCGTCTTAATCTTTCTCTAATAATTAATGAAACACAAAAATGATTTCAGACAAGGATTAAGAGTAATAATTAAATGAAACAACAAAGCTTCCGCGCTTCGCGTGGGAGGGGGGAACTGATTTAAGTCAAAGACACAATAAAACGATTCCTCTTCTTTCCCTAATAATTTAATGAAACGTGAAAGCTTCAGCGCTTCGCGCGGGATGAGCGAAAATGAATTCAGACAAGGATTAAGAGTAATAATGTATTAAACGTCTAAGCTTCCGCGCTTAGCACGGGAGGGGGGAAACTGAATTCAGACAAGGATTAAGAGTCGGGACCGGTACAATGAATCGTCTTCTTTCTCTAATAATTAAATGAAACGTCATAGCTTCCGCGCTTTGCGCGGGAGGGGCGAAACAAGCTTTAAGAGTTGAGAACAGTACAACGGATCGTCTTCTTTCTCTAATAATTTAATGAAGCGTGAAAGCTTCAGCGCTTCGCGCGGGATGAGCGAAAATGAATTCAGACAAGGATTAAGAGTAATAATGTATTAAACGTCTAAGCTTCCGCGCTTAGCACGGGAGGGGGGGGAACTGAATTCAGACAAGGATTAAGAGTCGGGACCGGTACAATGAATCGTCTTCTTTCTCTAATAATTAAATGAAACGTCATAGCTTCCGCGCTTTGCGCGGGAGGGGCGAAACAAGCTTTAAGAGTTGAGAACAGTACAACGGATCGTCTTCTTTCTCTAATAATTTAATGAAGTGTAAAAGCTTCCGCGCTTCGCGCGGGAGGGGAAAACTGAAAAATAACTTAGTTCCTGGCCCCGGGTTTAAAGGGTAAAATTTGTAGACATTAGGACATTGGCATTTTTATATTTGTCGGTAATAATATTGGTGGCTCGTTTTGTCGGTAAATCTAGCAACGCCCCTGATAACGACACAGTTTATACACTCGAGATAATTTTTGCAAATACTACTGGTGAAGTACCGACCACCGTATTTGTGCATTGTGCGGCATCAAAGCATAATTTATACAACTTCTCACGACGTGACAGATCACTTTTCTCTAACTTCTAACTAATTAGAGGGCCTCTTTTTTCTCCATGAAGTGCCGGTGAACAATGCGCCAAATGTGGTTCTCAAATTGCAAAAGATCCCTACTCTTGGTAGGAGAAAGCAATTTTACGTCATATTACTCCAGGAAGTGCCTGAAAATGCGTCTAATTTGGTTCTAAAATTGCAAATGCTTCTTACTGTGGGAGGGGGCCAGGACCCCCTCCTAGACCCACCCCCTGCTTGGTCGCTCCGCTCCCTCGCCGTTAAAGCCTCGTTCTGTTACTTCATCGTTTTACATATATTTCACCCCATCCCATTTTGTGCCCCCCCCCCCTCCCCCCCGGTAAAAAATTCCTGGATCCGCCACTGATGCCCATACCCCTTGAGCTTCGGGGGCTCGCCCCTTGATCCCCATCAGGGCTTTGCCCCTAGACCCCACTTTGAGAAACGTAATTCAGCGGGGCCTGCATGTTAGAGTGGGGTGATTCAGATTTTTTGTTTTGTTAGCCCCCCAAACGTTTTTGCTCATTACGCCACTGCCCAGAATAGCCCACTGAAAGGGATTGACTTGCAATTAGGTTGCTTCCAGACCTTCATGATTTTGCTGGGTACAATCGTTACCCTGATGAAAGGAACTGGACTTCGCAAAATCTTTAGAACAGGTAACAGGGAACTATACTTCCACTCTTACAATGCAGCCAAGTCTTCAAAGGTGAAGAACTGTAAGCAGTTGAAATGGAACCTGGGTACGGGATCTGTGGTCACATCTACTTTTTCTGGATGCCTACACCGATTGCGATTCGACTTCCCGGATATTCGGAATAGGAAAGAAAGCAGTCTTCCAGGAGCTTGTGAAATGCAACCTCACTTTGGAATCCTGTGCTAGTACTTTCCTTCTACCAAGTAAGCAAGAGTAACTAACTTAGAGGAACTTGATATCAAAGCAATGTCTGTCACGTTTGGTTGCCGCTGTAATGACTCAGTTGCATCATTACGATACATCTTGTTCGTCAAGAAAATTGCCAATGCAACTCCTTCTACGTCAGCCTCCACCAAATGCACTCCCTCAGAACATACTACCAAGCCCGGGTGGTGGTGGGGAGGGGGGGGGGGTAAGATTAGAAACCCCAACATTTCACAATGCAAACACGCCAAAAAAAATTTTTTTTTTAAAACAAAGACCCATGTTTAGGGATATTTTTGTTAAAAATGGGACCCCATGTTTAAGGTTTCTTGTTGAAAAAGTGACTCATTAGAGCCGCACACGCCTGTATGTCTTAATATGTGAGTACCCCCCCCCCCCCCCTCCCGGGCTACCAATTCATGGCATGAATGAAGAGTGAGAAGACATGGACGTCACAGACTGGGGCTGGAAATTAGAGGACAATCATCTGGTTCCACTAATGTCAAATACGGAGGCTGCACCTATACTTCTTAAGTTGATTCATTGCAGCTGCTGTACTGCTTGTAGCACACCTTGTTGTACCTGCAGATGTTACAGACTACCATGTAACAGTGTTTGTGGACCTTGCCAACTTGATGTATGCCATAATCCATATAACGAGTCACTTGATAGTGAAGCAGATGATTTTTCCTTACTAAAGTACATTCCTCATTAAAATGAAGGAACATGAAGATCTGCATGTGTTTTCGCTATAATATGACATAAACAACACAAGGTTTTAAACATTTTTTATTGTATGGTAGGTATTATGATTGTGTGTCTAGATATTATTATTAAATTTTTACTTTTTCTTTGTCACTCCCCCCCCCCCCCCCCCCCCCCCTCGGCCACTCCCTCCGTGTTGACAATGACCTGCCAATAGTTGAATTGACCCTTTTTCTAGGGGGGGGGGGTCGGTGACACCATAAGGGTGAGAGAGAAATATTATAAGTTCATTACTTGTTTATAAAGTGCGCCCTCTATTGAGAAATCTTAGTGGTTTTGTGGCCCCTTGGACGCCATATTGGATTTCGTGGTTTCCTGAACCACTGCTTAGCGTTCTAACTTATCCTAATGGATTCTATGACCCCGAAAACCATATTTTAGGGAATAAAGAGTCCGAATTAGATTTTAAATTACATTTTGAAACATGTGTTTAAAGTTGGCATTCTAAAGCAGGGCTCCCAATTTAGCCGAGTTGTATTCGTGAGTTACGGTGAGTCGCCTCAAAGAGGCACTCGCAATACTCACGAATAGCTTTTCTTGTAACTCGGGATAACGCGCGACACCTCGGTATGGCTCGGCGTAACTTTTTACAACATTCCACGGTTCTCCTCGAAGTCGTGAGCTGTTCCAGAATTTTGAACATGATCAAAATTTTCACTGACTTGTTGTAACTCGAGGTGAACTTGCTTACACTCGTAATATACTCGCATTACTCGTAACAAGCTTGTACTGTAATATTCATAACTCGTAGCAACTCGCCACTTTCAAGTATACGCGAGTGTTATTCGAGTTTCCAAGAGTGGAGTACAAGCACGACGATCGTGCTTCGAGTCATGCCAAGTTGCCTACGATATTGTTTCTAAAAAGGAGTTCGGGAGTTCTCTCCTGCAGAGAGAAAACAGGCACATCATTTCCTGTACCATATTTGAGGGCATATAGAGTCCGAATTAGATTTCAAATTACATTTTGAAACATGTGTTTAAAGTTGGCATTCTAAAGCATGGGACCCCATGTTTAAGGTTTCTTGTTGAAAAAGTGACTCATTAGAGCCGCACACGCCTGTATGTCTTAATATGTGAGTACCCCCCCCCCCCCCTCCCGGGCTACCAATTCATGGCATGAATGAAGAGTGAGAAGACATGGACGTCACAGACTGGGGCTGGAAATTAGAGGACAATCATCTGGTTCCACTAATGTCAAATACGGAGGCTGCACCTATACTTCTTAAGTTGATTCATTGCAGCTGCTGTACTGCTTGTAGCACACCTTGTTGTACCTGCAGATGTTACAGACTACCATGTAACAGTGTTTGTGGACCTTGCCAACTTGATGTATGCCATAATCCATATAACGAGTCACTTGATAGTGAAGCAGATGATTTTTCCTTACTAAAGTACATTCCTCATTAAAATGAAGGAACATGAAGATCTGCATGTGTTTTCGCTATAATATGACATAAACAACACAAGGTTTTAAACATTTTTTATTGTATGGTAGGTATTATGATTGTGTGTCTAGATATTATTATTAAATTTTTACTTTTTCTTTGTCACTCCCCCCCCCCCCCCCCCCCCCCTCGGCCACTCCCTCCGTGTTGACAATGACCTGCCAATAGTTGAATTGACCCTTTTTCTAGGGGGGGGGGGGGGGGGGGGTCGGTGACACCATAAGGGTGAGAGAGAAATATTATAAGTTCATTACTTGTTTATAAAGTGCGCCCTCTATTGAGAAATCTTAGTGGTTTTGTGGCCCCTTGGACGCCATATTGGATTTCGTGGTTTCCTGAACCACTGCTTAGCGTTCTAACTTATCCTAATGGATTCTATGACCCCGAAAACCATATTTTAGGGAATAAAGAGTCCGAATTAGATTTTAAATTACATTTTGAAACATGTGTTTAAAGTTGGCATTCTAAAGCAGGGCTCCCAATTTAGCCGAGTTGTATTCGTGAGTTACGGTGAGTCGCCTCAAAGAGGCACTCGCAATACTCACGAATAGCTTTTCTTGTAACTCGGGATAACGCGCGACACCTCGGTATGGCTCGGCGTAACTTTTTACAACATTCCACGGTTCTCCTCGAAGTCGTGAGCTGTTCCAGAATTTTGAACATGATCAAAATTTTCACTGACTTGTTGTAACTCGAGGTGAACTTGCTTACACTCGTAATATACTCGCATTACTCGTAACAAGCTTGTACTGTAATATTCATAACTCGTAGCAACTCGCCACTTTCAAGTATACGCGAGTGTTATTCGAGTTTCCAAGAGTGGAGTACAAGCACGACGATCGTGCTTCGAGTCATGCCAAGTTGCCTACGATATTGTTTCTAAAAAGGAGTTCGGGAGTTCTCTCCTGCAGAGAGAAAACAGGCACATCATTTCCTGTACCATATTTGAGGGCATATAGAGTCCGAATTAGATTTCAAATTACATTTTGAAACATGTGTTTAAAGTTGGCATTCTAAAGCAGGGCTTCCACTTAGCCGAGTTATGTTGGCAAGTTATGGCGAGTTGTAGCGTGTTGTCTCAAAGAAACACTTGCAATAACTTCTTCTTGTAACTCGGGATAAATCGTGACAACTCGACATAACTCGCCAATACAACTCGGCTAAGTCGTTACAACTCTCCACGACTCTCTTCTAGGTCGTGAGCTGTTCCAAAATGTTGAACATGTTCAAAATATTCACTGACCCGTTGTTACTCGAGGTGAACTTGCTTACACTTGTAGTGTACTCGAGTTACTCGTAACAAGCTTGTACTTCAATATTCATAACTCGTAGCAACTCGCCACTTTCAAGTATACGCGAGTGTTATTCGAGTTTCCAAGAGTGGAGTACAAGCACGACGATCGTGCTTCGAGTCATGCCAAGTTGCCTACGATATTGTTTCTAAAAAGGAGTTCGGGAGTTCTCTCCTGCAGAGAGAAAACAGGCACATCATTTCCTATACCATATTTGAGGGCATATAGAGTCCGAATTAGATTTCAAATTACATTTTGAAACATGTGTTTTAAGTTGGCATTCTAAAGCAGGGCTCCCACTTAGCCAAAATGTTGGCGAGTTATGGCGAGTTGTGGCGTGTTGCCTCAAAGAAGCACTTGCAATAACTTCTTCTTGTAACTCGGGATAAATCGTGACAACTCGGCATAACTCGCCAATACAACTCGGCTAAGTCGTTACAACTCTCCACGACTCTCTTCGAAGTCGTGAGCTGTTCCAAAATGTTGAACATGTTCAAAATATTCACTGACCCGTTGTTACTCGAGGTGAACTTGCTTACACTTGTAGTGTACTCGCGTTGCTCGTAACAAGCTCGCGCTGCACTCTTCATAACTTTTATCAACTCGCCACCTTCAAGTATACGCTAGTGCTTTTCGAGTTTCCAAGAGTGGAGTACAAGCACGACGATCGTGCTGCGAGTCATGCCGAGTTGCCTACGATATTAACGCAAATTTAGATCGAGTGAGGGCGCAACTACGGCGACTTTCGTATGAGCATGAGCAGAGTGAAGGGCGATCATGACGAGCATGACGAGCGCTTCGTGATATATCAGCTGGCTTACAATTATTGTGCAGAAGATCAAGGCCTGTTCTTCCTCCAGCATATTGAGCAAATATGCTTCTGGCATCCTTCTTTATTTTGGAGAGCGCCAAAACCATAGGCAGTCCTTCCCGGGGGGGGGGGGGCACAGTGCCCCCACTTTTTGAAGTAACTAAAATATACATTTTTTACATAGCAAATGTGTCCCTTTATCTTTGTAAGAAGTGCCGCTTTTACTATGGCAAGTGCCCCTATTAATCTGTAAAAGTGCCCCCCCCCCTTCACCTCTTATAAGTGCCCCTTTTATTTTTGACATGTGTCCCTATTCCTTAGACATGTTCCCATTTTCCTTTCCCATTTAGTGTCCATTTTCAATTCTCATAAGTGCCCCCTTTACCTTTGAGAATTTGCCCTATTCAAATCTGAGATGTGTCTACTTTTACTTTGACAAGTGCCCCTTTTCCTTTGTAAGAAGTGCCCCTTCACCAGTCAAGCAAAGGAAAGTGAAACTGCGTCCCTATGCTCTTTGGTACAACTATGACATCCGGAAGGCTAAACAAGCACTTCGTGCACGGGAAAGGAGATGGAAAAAGATCAGGTGCTCATCTACAACAGCAGTGTCTGACGACCTGAAGAAAGCAACGAGAGAATATAACCAGCTAGTCAATAACTTTAGAAGTCAGCATCTCCACGAACTCGTATCCACTAGCAACAGCAAACAACTGTTTAATGTGATTGACAGGATGACAGCTGAAAAGCCTCATAAATCATTGTTTTTTGACAATAAAATTCATCAATTGAGATCTTCATTTTCTTCCTTTTCCAACATCGCTGAAGTGGAACTCAGTGACCATCGTCTTGACAACTTTGCGCCAGTTTCCCAAGCAGACGTACTAGCTGAAGATCATCAAATCGCATACAATGAAATCATGTGACCTAGATCCTCTACGAGCGCCCATTGTTAGCCAGTGTATGGAGGTTCTGGTTCCGGCCATCGCGGACATTACCAACTTCTCGCTAGAATGAGGAGTTTTCCCTTCAGCACTCAAGTCTGCTTTGATTCATCCCACCCTCAAAAGACCGTATTTGGATGAAGACAATTTGAGAAACTATAGACCAATCTCAAATTTGCCATTTTTGGGCAAGGTATTCTAAGAACGAGTAGTCTCAAATAAATTTTCCCGAATACCTTAACGCAAATTCCCTTCTCGCATCCCGACAGTTTGCTTATCGTAAAAATCACAGCGTGGAAACTGCGTTACTTCGAGTCCAAGACGATATACTTCGTGCTTTGGATACTGGAGATGATGCCAACCTCATACTGTTATACTTAACATCAGCTTTCGACATGGTCGATCACCATGTTCTTATATCCAGGTTGGAAACACGTTTTGGTGCCTCTGGAACTGCTATCAAGTGGTTTGAATCTTACATCACTGGACGATATCACCAAGTGATCATCGATGGCTCACGATCCGATCCTACTCTGCTTAGGTAGGGGTGCCACAAGGTTCCGTCGTCGGCCTTGTACTGTTCACATGTTATACGACACCTTTAGAGGACATCATTCATTCATTCCCACGGATTATACTCGATGATATATGCCGACGACACCCAACTATATGTTACTATTAAGTCTGGCCAAGTTCTTCAAATGTTACAGAAAACTGGAAGATTTTCTTCATGCCATTCGTTCCTAGTTGACTGAAAACTTTCTGCTCTTGAACTACAACAAGATAATAGTACTGCACCTATTTTCTTACAGAAGAAGAAATGCCATAGAACTCACTCCGATTCAAACAACCAATGGTTCCATGAAGTCCTCCAAAACAGTTGTTAACTTAGGTGTTACGTTTGATCAAAACCTTTTAATGCGCCCCCATATCAATAGTATCTGTCGTAAAGCATCCTTCGCTCTGAGAAAAATTGGTAAAATTCCTAAATTCCTCTCCAAGTCATCCACTGAAATCCACGTCCACGCTTTTATCGGTTCACTCCTTGACAGTTGTTATAGCATGCTCCATGGAATTCTGGAAAAAGATATGGCCAAGCTGCAGAGAATCCAAAACTCTGCAGCACGTCTAGTTTCTCTCACCAAAAAAATTACCATATTACACCAATTCTTAAACAATTGCACTGGCTCCCCATTAAAGTTCGCGTCCAGTTCAAAGCTCTTCTTTTAACTTTCGAGTCTATACATGGTCATGCCCCAAATTATCTTTCTGAAATGATTCAGTTATACACGTCCAATAGGCCCCTTCGTTCTGCAAATCAAACTCTCTTGACCGTTAAAAAAGCAAAAACAAAATACTTCAGTGATAGGTCCTTTTCATGCCCTGCTCCACGTTTGTGGAATTCTCTTCAAGCCTCCATTCGTTGCATCTCTAAAATTACTTTGTTTAGATCAAAATTAAAAAAAACAATCTAATGGAAAAGGCATATTCAACCTAGTTCTTAAATTGTTGATTTACCTTGTTATCCTATGTTTGATAATTGCACTTTTGTTCTCTTGTCATTTCTCTGTTTAGTTTTACTTGCATCAATATTGTAAAGCGCTTTGATATAAATCTCTTATGAAAAGCGCTATATAAATATAACTTCTTTTATTATTATATTAATAACTACCCTCTTTTTAACTCGGATAAGCGGAAAAGTGGAAAATTCATCTTTGGAAAATGTCCCTTTTCAGGTACGAGAAGTTACTCCTTTTCACTTCCGATAAATGCCCCTATTCAAATCTGAAAATCTGGTCGGTACCCCTTTTCTTTAAATTAATGCACATTTTCCTTTATTAGAAGTGCCCCTTTTTCACTCCCATAAGTGCCCCTTTTCATATTTGTTCATTGCCTCTTTTCGGGTGCGATACGTTCCCTTATTCACCTCTGATTATTTCCCTTTTAACAATGATACGTGTCACTTTTTTCTTCTAATAAGGGACCTATCCCCTTTGTATAAATGTCCCTTTTCACCTGTTATAAATGCCCCTATCAAAATCAGATGGGGGCCCCTTTTCCGTCGACAAATGCCCATTTCCTATTTTGGAACCAACTTAGAAGTCCTGTCAAAGTGTCACCTACTTTGAACAGTTTTAAACACGCTCTAAAAGCCCTGTTATCTGTAGATGATGTGTAAGTGAACTTTGGGGGGTTTCGTGCGAAGGTAACCATTTTTTCCTATTTGCAAAATTATGAAATTTGGTTGACATGGTTATCATTAAACCATGTATTCATAAATGTAATGTATCCACTTTCAGCTATCTTGTAAACAACCTAAGTGTATTAGTTAAAGAGCAATTGAATGTAAATATGTATATAACACTTTTGGTATGCGTGCGTTAAGCTATATCAGATTATTAAATAAACGTTTTTAAAAATTTATTTAATTTGGAAATTCCATTCACCTATTTCTTGTAAATGATCAAGGATGATTCTTGAATGATCAGTTATTTCATAGGGATACTAATTAATTTGTATTTTTACCTGTTTACATGCTTGTGTATTTGAAGAGCTTGATTCCAAAAGGAGCTAAATCCATATTTTATCAAAATGGAGTTATTTGTCTTAAAATAATGATTTCCTACATGGGAACAAAATGCACTATATCATCTTCAAAAAATCTTACCAGGAAGTATGAAAAAAATTAGGTACAATATCATGTTTCATTCCAAAAGGAGCTAAATCCAAATCGGTTTCATTCCAAAAGGAGCTATATCCACTTTGAGTAAATCACCTTTTTTCCCCTCCACTTTCCCTTTAGCAATGTACCTTCATGTTGTTGTATACGTTAAAGGTGTCGCCCTGGACCAATAATATATGATAAGAAAACAAATCTACCAGTTATTTCTAATTTTTACTAAATTATTAGATTTTATGGATTTAGCTCCTTTTGGAATGAAACATGGATTTAGCTCCTTTTGGAATGAAACGGATTTAGCTCCTTTTGGAATGAAAATGTGATATGTTGTCTACTTTCGTTTCAAAAGGTTTTTTTAGTTGTGATTTCATTATTATTATTTAAAGGAAAGGTTTGCTACTGAATTTTAATAAATTTCAGTGACTTTATTGAGAAAATATGAAATTTTCCACGTACAATATCATGTTTCATTCCAAGAAAACAAAAATTCTAAAAATTTAGTAAAAATCAGGAAAAACTGGTAGATTTGTTCTTATCATATATTATTGGTCAAGGGTGACACCTTTAAAATATATAACAACATTAAGGTCCATGGCTAAAGGGAAAGTGGAGCAATACAAAAAGTCGATTTACTTAGAAGTACCCAAAGTGGATTTAGCTCCATTTGGAATGAAACTCTTCATTTATCTATTTTGTTTTTGATGCTGTTATTTGTTTTATTATTACTAAACAGGGCCTCATGGAAGACCACCACATTGGTGATATGTGCCACCCTGTATGAATATCAGAAATAAATAAATAAACAAATACAAAAATAAAGTAAAATGTGCATTAGTTGAAAGAAAAGGGACACCGACCAGATTTTCAGATTTTAATATGGCATTTATCGGAAATGAAGAGGTCACTTTATAGGCTATCTGACGTGAAAAGGAGTAACTTCTCGTACCTGAAAAGGGTCATTTACCAGAGATGAAAAGGGGCATTTATGAAAAGGGGAAGTGGCTCTTTTATAATACAGGCACTCCATGTAAAAAATATAAGGTGCGCTTATCCGAGTTAAAAAAAGAGGGTACGCAATTTTGCTTTAATATAGGAGAGCGAGTGTCCGTAGCCAGTAAGATGGCTACACAATTTGCTACTGTTTAATGTATAGAAGTGGCAGGCAGACATCGTAGCTGTCTTACTTGCTATTTGAATGTTGCTACTATTAGTAGGAGTTTGCCAACTGTAGCGATCTAACTCGCTATTTGAATTTTGCTCTTACATAGGAGAGCGAGCAGCCGTAGCGATCTAACTCGCCATTTGAATTTTGCTACTATTAGTAGGAGTTTGCCAACTGTAGCGATCTAACTCGCTATTAGAATTTTGCTCTTACATAGGAGAGCGAGCACCCGTAGCGATCTAACTCGCCATTTCAATTTTGCTACTAGTAGGATTTTGCCAACTGTAGCGATCTAACTCGCTATTACAGATTTCGCTTCTATTTAATGATTAGTAGGACTTTGTCGCAACAAATTTCTGCTCTTTTATACAGAGTGAGTCAGAAAAAATGTACCACTTTTTAAAAGTTGTATTGTTTGAAGTATGTTTGAACATTTAATCATGGGTTTCATGATGTGTCTCGATAGAGTCATTCTCCCAGTACATTTAGGAACCATTTTCATTTGAATATCTGCATGCATGACTGAACATCAGACAATCTTTACAAGACTGCCAGATCTCACTTGCGCCAGGTTACTGGGTGAGGAATAAAACAGTGCACAAAGACAGTCAGACAGACAAACACACATACACACACATACACACACACACACGCAAACACACGCACGCACACGCCCACGCAGACACACACTCACATACACACACACACACACACAACACACACGGTGACAATGTTTCATAATTTCCCCTTTTCTGATTAAGCATTGATTTTTTATCAAGATCGCTGAATGTTTAAGTGGCATAACCCTGACAATCTTTCCCTTAGGAACATTCACTACCACCATCATATCATCATCATTGTCATCGTCTTAATCTTCATCATCATCATCATCATCATGAAGCACAACATCCGCCAATACGCGAAAAGAGGACAGCGGCCACTCAACTTTTCGTACGAGAAGAAGAATTCCCGACAAAAAGTAACAGTTTGGGTGGGCCTTGTCGGGTATTTGTGTGCATGTGCATGTGCATGTGTGTGTGCGTGTGCGTGTGTGTGCGTGCGTGCGTATGTGTGTGTGTGTGTTTTTGTCTGTCTGGCTGTATTTGTTCAAAACTCTTTTTATTCCTCAACCAGCGACTTGGCGCAAGTGAGATCTGGCAGTCTTGTATAGATTGTCTGATGTTCAGTCATGCATGCCGAGATTCAAATGAAAATTGTACCTAAATGTACTTTGAGGATAACCCTATCAAGACATATCATGAAACCCATGATTAAATATTCAAACATACTTTAACAAAAATCTCTATATTTGCGAGATTATTGTTTCCGAAACCGCGTGGTTCTACGCCAGGAAATAACGCCTCGTCCGCTAACGGCATCAAGCATGGAGGGACAAGGGTTCGAGCCTTACCGGAAGCCACTGGGGTTTCTTACAGTCCTTCTTCCACTGAGCACACTTTCTCCCATCTTGGATGTTGGTGTATAACTTCCAGGCGCAGACTAGGATCATCCCGATCAGTACGATGCCGAGAATGATTCCGATGATGATCCACTTGATGTCTGTTGTGATGCATGCTGTTCGATGAGAATAAAGATGAAGGTATTGTAAATCAGATTTAGGAAGATAGTACATGGGACAGTGCGTGAATCATCTTGTACTCCCCCTCCCTCTCTCTCTTTCTTTCTGTATATCTTTCTCTCACGCACAAGCACGCACACAAAACACATATTTTCTCTCTACTTCCAACCGCTCCTTTCCTACCGTCATTCTCTGTCTTTCTGTATATTTCTACCTTTCTCTCTCACCCCCTCTCTTCATTTCTCACTTTCTCTTTCACCTCTCTCTCCCTTTCTCCCTGTCTCTCTTATCCCCCATCTCTCTCTCTCTCTCTCTCTCTCTCTTCCTTTCTCTTTTTCTCTATATATATATATTTCTCCACCTGTCACTCTTTCGTCTATTGGAAATTAACTGTCTCTTGTATTGACTGAAAACTTCTACTTGTTGACACATATACGCATGTACTTACTTTCCTCCCCCTCAACATATATCTTAACTGTTCCGTTCTCTGAGACAACGACAAACTGAAAAATGCATACGCCGCTCAGCGAAAAGTGACATTTGGGGTTGTCTTTCGTATCTGAAATGACAGAGATTAATAATAGATAGTAGATTAATAATACTTGATAAATAGTTCATTACCGAATAAAGAAACAATGATGCAGAACTGATTTGCTATCATTTTACATTTTGATTAATTGACTAATAATCTACTGAGCAAAATATAAACCAAATGTACCATACATCTTCAATATTTGGGTATGACGATGATACTGGTACTACACATGCTGCACTGTTCTCGTGGTAACGTGCCAAATACAAACAATCAACACTTCCACCACACATTCATCCACTGATTCACACTCATACTTACACTCTTCAATACTTGGAACGTTGATGATGTTGATACTGCACATGCCGCACTGTTCAGGTGTTAGCCTACCTGATCCAAACACTGTACACTGTACACAATCTTTGTGTATGAGACAAATTCCAGATGGACATGTCTGCCATGAGGGAATACAAAGTCAGTTTAATTCAGAATCTAAGATTTACTTTCATATTCAATAAAAAGCTTTCAAATCATACTAAAGTAAATGTTAAATTATATGTTTTTATTGAATCTCTTAAACTATAAAATCATTGACATTTCTATCAAAGTTAAAATGTTATATCTAAAAAGAATTTGAAGAAATATCATATATTTTACGACATAAATCATTATCGACACTCGAAGCTCAACTGTGAGCTCAGTTCAGTAGTAGTTTAACGAGTGCTTTATTTAACCACTATAAGTACTAGTATATATGTATTATCATCATTATTACAAAAGAAGGTAACCGTGGCAAATTTCCGATTTTTTGCTTTCAGACCTTGCCTATTAGAACATTTATGTCACCATGAATTTTATTCAATTCTAAAGCTATGGTCACAACACCTAAAAGAAGCCTGCTCGGCGGCCGGGCGGAGTAATTTGTTTCCACTTGAGCTCCGGACCCCCAGTATGAACTCATTTGCAAACAGCCAATCAGAGCTCATCTTGTCAATAACAAGCTTTAGGCGTACTAAAAATGCGAAATTCAAAACGGTGCGAAGCTCTGGGCTTCACACACGTAGAAACAGCGCCTTGCCTATATCGGCATGCATGGTGCGCGTGAATAGGCATAGGCTTGCAAAGTTTCATTTCTGCTCTAGCATCTCTACCTTTAGCAAATTTATTACAGATCTACAAATATCAGCTTATCAAATTGCTGTGAAAAACTGTTACTTAGCACTACTAAGATACAATTACTACAGCTTATGAAATTGCCGTGTAAAGTTATTACTGAGCGCTAGATCTAAATTTAAATTATTCTAGCAATCAATGATAGGCCTTATCGTCATCGAAACCACTATATATAGGGACTAATTTCTAAAGATGTTATGGTTGAGAAATTTATTATAGATCTACACCTCTAAAAGGCTCTAATAATATCAGCCTAAGAAATTGCTGTAATGTTCTCAGGTAAGAATTCCTGCAATAAAAGAAGTAACAAATAAAGCTGATATTATTAGAGCCTTTTAGAGGTGTATAAACGTCTAGATCTATAATTAATTCTCAACCGTAAAACCTGTAGAAATGAGTCCCTTAATATATAGTGGTTCGATGACGAGAAAGGCCTATCCTTGATTGCTAGAGTAATTGTAACTTATTAGTGCTAAGTAACAGTTTTTTTCACAGCAATTTCATAAGCTGATATTATTATAGATGTAGATCTGTAATAAATTTGCTAGATAGAGAGGTAGAGGTAGAGATGCTAGAGCAGAAATGAAACATTTGCAAGCCTATGCCTATGCACGCCCATCATGCATGCTGATATAGGCAACGCGCTGTGTTTCCGTGAGTAAAGCCCAGATCTGCTTCGCATCGTTTTGAATTTTGCATCTGAAGCACGCGTAAAGCTTGTCATTGACAAGATAAGCTCTGATTGGCTATATGCAAATGAGTTCATACTGGGGTCCGGAGCTCAAGTGGGAACAAACTTACGCGGCCGGGCGGCGAGTTTTAAAAGCCAATTTCGCCCGGGCACCGCTTGTTTTTAGGGCATCGCTCGGTCGCTGATGAAGTTTTAGCGCGGAGTTGAAATTCGGGCGGCGCCTGCTCACTTTCACTCGCCGCCCAGAGTACGCTTGGTGTCCGGAAGGTCGCCTCCCGGGCACCGACCTAATCGAGCGTTCGCCGTCGAGCGATTTAGGTCAAAAATCGAAGCCGCTAGGTCAAAGACTGCCGAGCAGTCGCCGTCTGGTTGCCGCCTGGTCGGCACCCGTTCGCCGCTGGGAGATCAGTCGGTCACTGGGCGGCGAGTCCAAAATCGGCCGGCAGCCTTTGACCCAGCGGCTTCGATTTTTGACCTAAATCGCTCGTGGCGAACGCTTGATCAGACCGGTGCCCGGGCGGCGAACGCCCGGTCACCCTGCGTATCTTGTTGGCCCACCGCTCACCGGCCGGCCGCCGGGCAATTTCTTTAAAATCAGCCGGTGGCCGGTGGGAGACCGCTCGGGAATCGGTGGGTCATCAGTTGGTCACTGCCGGGTCGCTGCCTGGAGAAGCTCCCCAATTTCGCCCAATTATGAACTAAAATCGACCGACGACCGACGGGAAATCGACAGGGCAACGCCCATGCATCTACAGCCTGCTCGATTTCTCCAAAAAATCGTTGGGCGATGCCTAAATTCCAGCGGCGACCGAGCAATCTACTAATCGGTCGGTCGCCGCTCTGAGTTGTGACCATAGCTTAATATGACTGACAAAGACTCATCAACATTCAATAATACACACTTACATGGCATTTCTCACACGTTTTCCCCTGAAACTTTGAGTCCGTAAAACACTCGCAGACACCACACACACATGTTCCGTGTGTGTTACATTCCAACTGCAATAGATGAGAATGTTGTTGAAGAAATTTTGAACACAATAATACCTCAGTGATACCGCAGTGTAGCAACAGTGATGCCACACTGACTTCAGAGTGATACCAGAGAGATACTATACAGTGATAACTCAGTGATACTACAGTGATATCACAATGATACCATAGTTACACCATAGAGATACCAGTGATACCACAGTGATAACTCAGTGATACTACAGTGATGTCACAATGATACTATAGTGAAACCATAGTGATAACCCAGTGGTACCTTAGTGAACCACAATAGGGACTTTTAGGTTGAGTGGACGAGAACACGACGAACGCCGACTGATCATGCGTGTAAACGTACTCAACTGCCCATGTTGACTACAATTAGAAATCTTTTAGATTGCACTCGATGATATACATGCATGCAGGAAGTAACACTATGAACAAGACGGACAAAGAAAGACGACAAAATATACAGTTCCTTATTCTACCCTCAACAATGGCTGTGGTAGACAAAAGAACATCCCTTTACTGCTATTATGTAAAACTGTGTAGAACAGGTCAATATGCATGACTTGTGACACCTGTTCTACACATTTTTACATAATAGCAGCCGGAAGGGATGTTCCTTTGTCTACCTGAGTAACTGTATATTTTATGCGCACGCGGCATACTAGTACCGTACTAGATTTAGGAAAATCAAGGTTGACGCATTCTCGATCGCCGACTGAGACGACGTGACGCATGCGCAGTGCCTTAAAATGACGTCACACGTTGCAGTCAAAGCTGTGTACGTGCAAATCTAAAAGTCCCTATTGATATCTCAGTGATACCACAGTGATACCAGTGATACCACAATGGGACCTCAGTAATATCACAGTGTTACAACAGTAAACTACAGTGACACCACAGGGATACCTCAGTGAACCACACTAATACCACATTGATACCACAGTGATACCTTAGTGATACCTAATTGAACCACAGCGATACCAGAATGATATCAATGATACCACAGTGATACGATGCTGAACCACAGTGAAACCATTGCAAAATCACAGTGATATTGCAAAATCACAGTGAAATGACATTGATACCACTGCAATGTCATTATGAAACAATAGTCAAGTTAGATATACCTCAGTGATATCAAAGTGAAATCTCGGTCATATAACCCAAGAAACAACATTGATATCAATGTGAATTCAAAGGGATCTTTAGATATTAACAAAATATATAGTTTATGAATTACTTTATCGTTTGAACGGATACATAGGTGGGTTTATGAATTCATCTATCCGTATATTGGATAATAAACAATTCACATAACACGTCCTGAATTGTTCAAAGATCTAAGTATCAAATATGACAGGGATCGCTCGATCTAACAATCACTACATAATTAAAACGGATAACCTTCAATCTGCGATAATTGGTGACTTACTCCATTGCTGGCCCGACACGTGTCTTTTCGTGTTGGGCAGTCACAACTATCGCCCTTGAAGCCCGGGTTGCAATGGCACTTAGGTTGTCGTGTAGTTACGTCACAGACACACCTTCCTTGATCAGGCCCTACGAAAGAAACACATATTAAAGTTTGTTTTTTTAAATGCTAAAATAAAAAATGCTGCATAATTTATGTTGATATTATGCAATTTTTAAATTGAAATGAAAAGGATCAATAAAACATGAAATTCGAAAATAAACATACCGTCGGTGGGGTGACAAAACCTCGTATCTCAAAAATCATGAATTTTCAGGAGAGCGAAAAAACTTTCCTGTCTCAACAAATTTAGTGCTGTGACACCGTCCTTTCTTTTTAAAACTGGAATATTTATACAATTTTTAATGTCATTGTTGAAATACAGTAAAATAATTGTTTTTATATTTGAAAGTGAGTTACGAGGTTTTTGCTTTTATCTACATTGAGATACGAGTTTTTAGTTGTTATTCAAATTGAGATACGAGTTCTAACTTTCAACTCTGAATGAGTTACGAGGTTTTGGTTGAATAAGTTACGAGGATTTGAATACACTAACTTCGGTACTGTTAGGCCGTGTGTGAGTTACGAGGAAAAGGAATTACGTATGTTATGTTACGAGGTTTTGTCAGTGCAGCTTCAAAGGGGGTTAAAGTTACGGGGTTTAGTTTAAGGGTGTTTGTGTGGATTTGTGAAAAACCGAGACAGGAGGCGTTCCATGGATTTATTAGGTGGTGTCGTAGGCCATTAGCTACAAAATTATGCAAACAAATCTAAATCTCACAAATTGAGAGGTTTTGTCACCCCACCGACGATACACAATTCCTTAAACAATAATAAAATACACATTAGGTAAAACCTTGTATTTCTTCAATCCCAGGGGATTTTCCAGGTGCCCTGAGGCAATTTACCCCAGCTTTCAGCCTGCTGCCATGATACCCTAATGCCCGCGTCACACTGTCCCGAAGTTGACATAAGATGGACACACGATGAAGGAAAATTCAAAATTCGGCTCTTAACGTAAACACATCGGGCCATATCGGGCCATTCGTGAGGGCATCTGAGGCAATCGTATGACGGCCGGTCGATTTTTCAGGCTCCGGCAGGACCTTCTTGAGCGGTAGCAAAATTTTCTGTGTGCCAAAAATATCATGTTATGCAATGTTTTATATTACAATATGTGTTTTTAATTTTGTTTGTAAACTTTTGTAATTCGGCTCAACGCCGCGATGAAAGTTTTATTTGAAATTAACCATTTTGAATGAATGAATAAATGAATATAAAAAGCCAGCCTCATAGCCTGCAGAAGTCTTTTTAAGTACCCCAAATGTGCCATTTTGTACAGAGCATAAGGGCCCGTTTTACCATAAAAAGTGCCCATTTCACTTTTGACAAGTGCTCCCTTCACTTCTGATAATTATCCTATTCAAATTCGAGAGTTACCCCTTTTACTTTGACCAGTGCTTCTTTTCCTTTGTAGGAAGTGCCTCTTCCCCTTTTAATAACTACCCACATTAACTCCCATAAGCACACCTTTTTTCACGTGTGCCCCTTTTCCAATCTAATAAGTGCCCCCTTTTCTGTATGATAAGTACCCCCATTTAAACAAAAGAGCTCCCTCCCCTTCTCATAAATGCCCCCTTTTCACCTATTAAAAGTGTCCCTTTTCATTCTCATAAGTACCTCTTTTGATATTTAGTCAGTGCCTCTTTTCAGGGGCAATAAATGCCCCTTTACACTTCTGACAATTTCCTTTTTAACAATGATACGTGCCCCTTTTCCTTTCTAATAAGGGACCTATCCTCTTTTCATTAATTCCCATTTTCAACTTTTATGAATGCCTCTATCAAAATCTGATGGGTGCCCCAATTCCGTCGACAAATTCCCATTTACCATTCTCATAAGTGCCTTTTTAATCCCTGGTGAGTACTTTTCAAGTAAAAGAATTAAATGTCTTATCCTATTCGATAAGTGTCCCCATTTCTTCTCTTTTAAACGTGCCCCTAATTTAAAGTGAATATTAGGGCGATTTCTCCCAATGCTCGCTCGCTACACTCACTCGCATTGATTTCATAGATGATATAATTATGTTACTTGTCAAAGGTCTTTTCAGTCTTCCGTTATGAGAATGTGAGTATAACCCCATCAGTATTGGATTTAATTCTCTGTATAATAAAGATGTAATTTGTTGCACTGCGACCTCACAAATCTTAACATTTTTCCTCGCTCGCATATGATAATTCAGACCATCATATCCAACAGCAAAGTATGATGCTTAAACAATATCTTGCATGATATCATCATCATATGTCATCGCACTCTAATACGATGGCTACACGATGGCATTGTGAGGATTTCACGTAGTCGTGTTGCCTTCAGAAGACATTCGGGCAGCTTCTTGTTTCCTTCGTATTGTCTTCGTGAGGCGATAAGTGCCAGATGGCACCGATGATCACACGAAGTTATTACGAAGATGACACAATTTGACAAGATGCCCTTACGATGGCCTTACGAGGGGCAACATGGACTCACGAATACAACACGAAAATGAACCTTCAAGGTCTTCGGGCAATTTTTTGGCACGCAAAATATTTTGCCACCGCTCATGAAGTTGCTGCTGGAGCCTGAAAAATCGACCGGCGGTCATACGATTGCCTCAGATGCCCTCACGAATGGCCCGATATGGCCCGATGTGTTTACGATCAGAGCCGAATTTGGAATTTTCCTTCATCGTGTGTCCATCTTATGTCAACTTCGTGACAGTGTGACACGGGTATTACGAAAATCAAAGGAACTCATTTCTGAGTCTTACTACACCAGGGTTGAAAGTAGCAAATGTAGTTTAAGGTCTTGCCTAAAAGAGCACTAATGACACAAAATGTACACCGTCCACTCATAAGATGCTGTTGATACATTTACAACTACACACATTTCGACTGAAAACTTGAAGAAATTTGTTTTCAGCGAATTGGAGATGAGAATACATACCTCCACAACGCAATCCCCGGCTGTATGGACAATTGAAGTTATCACATTCACAGAATTGTCCCCAGATAATTTCACCAGGGTTCTGAAAATTTGACTATAAATGGATAATAATGACAATAATGACAATAGTAATGATAATAATAATAATTACTTTAAATAATAACACTAACAATAATGATAACAATACAGACACATTTTACAAAGTGTTAGATATCCATTAAAAGGATACCCAAGTATAATGTTAAAAGTTGATGTGGGTCGGAGAATCTTCACAAAATACATAATAACGTTACTGCATTATATGCCAATAGTCATTTAATCCAATTCGTCATTACAGTAATTATTATCCACAAATCATAAACGGAAATATATTTACATAAGTAGTAAAGAATACAGGCGACAACAAACAATATCATGTATACAAAAAACAGAAAGTAGGAAAATACAAAATCAAGCATATGATACATTATACAATAATTTCTCAGACATTTCATCAATATGAGGTTAAGCTATAATAAACTAATTTCAATGGTGATTATCTAACTTCAATAAGTCGAACAGTGGAAAAACATTATAATCCATATCTTAGATATTTTTTAATGATCTTCACTATCTATTTATGTATTCTTGTGATATCTAAGATACATTAAAAGAGTATGGCATACATGGGCGTCGATCCTTCTTTAATATCTACTGTTCAGGGGGGCGGTGAATGAATAGATCATCCCCCATGAACAATAGGTATCAATCACAGATCTACGCCCATGATGGTATATATAGGTTACCCAAGTGTTATCACAGACACATTTCCCACATATGCATTCTCCACGTCCAGAACAAGTTCTTGTTGTGTTATCTCTGGATAATAATAATGATAATGATAATAATGACAATGAAAATGATAATAACAATAATAGTTATAACAAAAATAAAACTAATAATGATCAATATAATAATAATAATACAAATAATGATAAAAGCCTCGTAATAATAGGCTAATGATAATAAAGATGATAATAATATTGATTATGATAATAAATTATATTAATAATAATAATTATTATAATAATTATAATAATAGTATTACAACTACTACTACTAATAATAATAAAAGCTATAATGATAATGATAATTATAACAATGATAATGATAATAATAAAAATAAACATGATCATGACAATAACAATGATAATAATAATAATTATAACAAAAATAGTAATAATAATAAAAAGAAGAAGAATACAATAATAATAATAAAAATAATAATAATAATAATAATAATAATAAGGATACTACTGATAGTAATTATTATCATAAAAGTAATAATGATAGTAATAATAATAGAAATTATAATTTCAAACAGGGAAGCCACGTCAGCATCATTGATGTTCTTCCTTAGGACACTGCAATTATTAAAAGTAATACAAAGTTTTGGTATGGGGTCATGAATTTGGCTCACATGAAGATATTGGAAGCATATGCGATCCTACAATATTCATTAATCGTTGTCGCGGTTGAAATCGAATCTAAAGTTACGAAATTGTAAATAAGTTGTATAGCTCCCTCTTAAGCTATAAAACAATGTTTCTTGGCTAAAAGCGACCAATTAGCTACTTCCGTTTGGAAATATATATCACAACTTCATATTCTTGAGATTTGTTTGGTTGCAGCTACCATTGTACGGCCGCAGGCGCTATTTGAAATTTATAACAATTTACCGGGAGCATTCAATTCAATATTCAATTTTTCTCAAAAGCATAAGTGTTTAAGGGGCTAAATTTTCTAGTGCACATCCACAGGGGCATCCAAATATATCAAAATTGTAAAGAATCATAAATACACCCAATTTTCAAAAATTCCCAAAACTTTGTATTACCTTCAATACCCGACAATTGCCAAGTACCCGTTCCCCCCTGGTTGGAGAGTAATAACCATGTTAAAACATACTCCCTCACCCCGACAAATTGTTTTAATATAAATCGAACTATAGATGTTTAGCCCGTTTCAGAGTTGTTCCTTGTCCCCCTCCCCTCCCCCTTTCTCTCTCTCTCTCTCTCTCTTTCTCTCTATCTCACTATCTCTCTCTCTCTCTCTCTCTTGATCCATGTACATTCTGTTCATATGAATGATATTTTAATATCACATTGTAGGAAAAAAAAAATTATCAGCGTTTCCCAATAAAGGAGGAAAGATAATAACTTTGAACCCATTATTATTTTATGGATGGCTTCATTTCATTAATTTCACTAAAAATGTGTTATATGGGGGTACCATGATACTAACGTTCTGCATGGGGATGTATCTGTGCTCTCCATGCTGATTTCATTACCGCTGCATTCACACATGACGCCGTACCGTCCAGGGTTGCATACACACTCACCACACACCAGCGTCCCGCTACCACTGCTGCAAACAGTGCTGTTAGCTTCCTATCATATATGGAAGGACAAGCGATATCAATAAGAAAGTGTATGTAAACTGTGGTGCTGTTCACATTCTGAACAGAATACACATTATTAATATTTTTGCTTACTTCTGAACTGTCTGGAAAGAATTGGGAAAGGTGGGTAAAGTAGGACATGATTATTTAAGTAAACTGTGCGACTTTTAACGCTTTGGAATCATCAAAATACTTTTTGTTAATGGATTTGCTGAAACCCACATGAAAGGCACACAAATATGGGTATGTGATATTACATATTGACCTACATATGTCATTATCTGTGGGTCAAACATTTCAGCTATTCCTCGTCATATTTTTACGAGGGGATTTGAAAAACAATCAATTTCAGGGGATCTTTCTTCTCTGATATTCCTTTTCTTTCTTTTTTCTCATATTTATTCGCCTCTACTTGTACTTGGAACTACTGGGGGGGGGGGACATATAAAATATAACCACCAGCTCTTTTATACTCTTAAGTTGACCTTATACAATCATAGTAAAATGCTGGCATTAACCAAAAAATAACCCCCAAAACAACAAACACAGCAACAACAACAAGACAAAATACGTACAATTTACATCAAAAGTGAAAAAGAACAGAGAAAGAAAAAAAATCCAAAATAATTCAGCATAAACTCAACAAATCATATTACATGTAACTAGAAAACGCACATTAAAACCAAAAGAATTCCCAAGAATATAGCAAACAGACAATTTAAATATTCAAAAGGTCCCATTTCATTTTTCAAGAGTCAAGTCTTTCACGACCAAGAGCAATTTATTTTTCAATAGCACAATTAAATTTTAATTTACTAATAAAGTGATATCCCAATAAACAAATCACTAAAAAGTAACCTCTTTTGGGAGTGTAATTTAAGTGATTTTAAAGTATGGTGCCTTTTGAACTAAATTAAAACGTTATCGACACGTGCTTTCATTTAAACAAAAAAGGTACTCCTGTTCACGTTTTCATCTAACCTAAAAACCACCAATTTATCACGCGACTGGAGTAACGTGATTCCACTTACCTCTGTAAATCACGTGTTTATGACCAAATAACCACTTGACCAAGCAACGAGTTTTTTGTCCGTTAACCGATGGTGGTGATAAATAAGTAATTATTTGGTCTTGTAAGCACCTTAATCGATTGGTTTCACAGGTTATCCAAGGTTGATGGTAATAATCACGTTACTTACACCGGCTAATCGTCTGATTGTTCTGTCCGTGAATCTCTGGTTATATTAAATTAGTAATTCTGAGGTGTCTTACACACCTCTTTAAATGGTTTCAAAGTTACCATAACTTTCTTGGTTATGATCACGTAGCTAAAACTGATTACTAATCTAAGCTGTGAATCCGTGATATTTAGGTGTGAAAAATTAGTAATTATTAGGTGTCTTAAAACACCTATTTAAATGGTAGTCAAAGTTGCCAGCAGTTCCGCGGTGATGATCTCGTGACTCAAACGGATTATTAATCTAAGCTGGGCATAAGTGACTTTTAGGTGTGAAAAATCAGTAATTATTAGGTGTCTTAAAACACCTTTTTAAATGGTTTCAAAGTTACCATAACTTTATTGGTGATGATCACGTAGCTAAAACTGATTACTAATCTAAGCTGTGAATTCGTGATATTTAGGTGTGAAAAATTAGTAATTATTAGGTGTCTTAAAACACCTATGTAAATGGTAGACAAAGTTGCCAGCAGTTCCGCGGTGATGATCTCGTGACTCAAACGGATTATTAATCTAAGCTGGGTAACGGTGATTTCCAGGTGTGAAAAATGAGTTATTCTTGGGTGTCTTGATGGTTTCACAGTTACCATTTAAGTTCCGTGGTGATAATCCCGTGTCTGTTGGCATATTTCTATTTTCACCAGTTGATAACTGTTTGTTGGCATATTTTCATTGCACCAGTTGATAACTGGTCTGTGTGCATATTTCCAGTTGCACCAGTTGATTACTGCTGGCTGACTGTTGGCATGTTTCCAGTTGAACCAGCTGACACCAATTAATTTGCATATTGCATATGGGGTGCGTGCAGATCTATGTTTTTTAAACAATTTATCTGAATTTACAGCATATTTCTTAATTACTGATGATTTAGTTATATGCAATTCATTTCGAAAATACTACAAATATAAATTACCAGTTATTAGGACATTTCGCTACTTCGTATGAATTACATTTAATTAAACATGAATAAGGAAAACATTAACTAGAACTAAAATAATTTCAATAAAATACAACTATATGAAAATATTTCGATTAATTAAATTATGTAAGTCTACTTATTACCAATGCCCTTTACATTGGAAATACAGACGTACCAGTATTGAAGTGTTGTTGCCGTTCAACTGGTTGGAAGTTTTACCAAATGGTTGTAATGGCTCAGTTAGACCAGTTGAATTCTAACTGGTCTGGATTATTTAGCCCATTTCAATTTCCGGGGTTACCAGTTGGCATTCACTGGTTCATCAACTGGACCAGTTGCAACTAGCTTTCTCCTCTGGGATGTTTGCAACCACCCCCCCCCCCCCCAAATCCCACTCCCTCTAATCACAAACTGCTTTCGGCGCGCCTGGACGTAATAATGGAAGATCCAAAACACGATGCTCAGAAACGGGAAGAGAACGTCATTATTTTGGTTCATTTATTGTGTAACATTTGCGTAATTATTGGGTTAAACGCGGGTTACAGTAATATATTTCCTCTTCGACGTAATATTCACGTGAATTTCACGCATATATTTTGACTAAAACTATCACTAACGCTTCACGTGTTTCTGTGACGCGATAATTTCGTTTATGAAGATGTAATTTCATGACCCAAAAAACACGGGAGTATTAGGTTTCCAAACCATGGTCTCCAAGGTAGGGATAATCACGTTATTATAATGGTGATATTGCAGTGACAATTGCGTGATTTAGTGTACGTGTGTTTTAAGTGACCTAGTGCAATAAACGTATTAACACATTTACGTAAATGTCCGGTGTTTGAAGAACGTAACTCTCCTCAAGTCGATACCTTGATATTGACGTGATTTTCACGTGATTTTGTTTATTGGGATATATTAGGCAATATCTTGTTTCATCGGCAGCAAAAGAATAATATTTGGCATGAAGAATTACAAAATTAACATTGTCAAAAGCGGGATCCTTGATACCAAAATATATCTCTCTATCAGGGGCGGCGATTTCTTTTCATTACCGGGGGGGGGGGGGGGCGAAATGCTAGGGACGGGGAGCAGTGTAGTTATGAGCAAAAAAGTTTTTTTTTTTTGGGGGGGGGGGGGGGAAGAAAAAAAATCCGCATTACCCTCACCTTAACATGGTACATGCAGGCCCCGCGGAACGTTTTTTTAGGGGGGGGGGGCTAAATGTTTTCGGTCAGGTAGAGCAAAGCGAGCGAAGTAAATGGAGCGTTAATTGGATTGAGGTCAAGGGGCAAAGCCCCTGCGGGGGTCATGGGGCGGGGTTTTAGGCATTTAATAACGGATAGATGAGCATCCGGGGCCCGCCTTAGGGCCCCTGTTGGGGTCCAGGGGGTGGAGCCCCCGGAAGCTCAGGATTTGTAGGCATTTAATTACGATCAGATGAGTAACTAGGGGCACGCCTTAGGGCCATTGGTTGGGTCTTAGGGGCAGAGTCCCCGGAAGTCCAGGAAAAAACCATGCCATGTCAGCAACATTTGTAAATCACTGGTATCAATTTAGAAATAAACCACGTTTGAATTTTATTCGGGGGGCAACTGCCCCCAAGCTACCCCCCCCCCCCCCCCCCCATCATTACGCCAGTGAGAGGGAGCATATTGAACGAGAGGGGTGACGGAAGTGACTATCCCGTCACAGGTTTTTGAAGCTTTGTTGTATTAACAAATTACATTCCTTAGCAAAACAATAGTGTAAAAACAAGCAATATACCTTTTTCACACTTCACTTTTCTCCCCCGGGATCGCCGCCCCTGCTCTCTTTTTTTGGCAATGATAATAAGAACTGTTGTGCAGTTCCTTATCCATTATATTTTCTACATTCTACAGTCCCCCAAAGATGTTGAAGTGTCTCGTCATCATTTTTACACCAGGAACAAAGCTTTGAATCAATAAATTTAATATCAAAAGGAAATTTATTCAAAAGGAGATATCGATGAAGAAATTGAAATTGTAAATATCTTAACTTAGTGGACAAGGTTGCCTTTAAAGAAAGACTATAATAATAGTCCAATCCAGGTTTGCCTCATTTATGTGCATGGCCCATTTTGTTTCTGGATTTGGAGTTTTAAAAATTAGATTGACTTTGAATAAAAATACAAACTTTTTTTGCTTCACAAATTTCTTCAATTAACTCTTTCTGTCAACTGTTGGGATTCACTCTATCAACAGCGATTTTCGATTTTGTTTTCCTTCTTCCGAATAGAGGGAATTCTATGATATTCTCCCAGGCTGACACAAAAAGAAATAAAAGCCCACAAATTTGTCTTTTCTTCACTTCCACCAAAACTCAATTTTATTGCAATAAAAACGGGATATTTGAAAAACAAACCTAAATATTCTTTTATAGTAAAAGAAACACAGAATCATTAACTGCTTTTCATTATTTTTTTAAAACCAGAACTCAACTTCCATTGCGAAAGTGAGGGGGCAAGTTTAGTGTTCTAAAGTAGCCTTATACTCACCCCTAATCCCTGACAATCGCATTCACACGTCACTTCTAGCTCAATCTGAAGTTCTTCATTGAATCCTACTGGTCCAATGCTAAAACTGATTATATGGAAAGAAAAACAAAATATCAGAGAAAAACACGTAGAGGTAAAAACAAAAACCTTCATTAAATTGGAGTGTTATCATGAACAACAGATTATTTATGAAACAGCTATGCTTTACGGAATACAAGTAATTGCAAAATAGCACTCACGTCACGCAGAAACTAGTTGTTTTTAAATGTTTTAATCTTGTAGGCTGACTTTGAATGTAGCAAGAAATAATAATTGCGTTTTCCTCACTGCATTTCAAGAAATTGTCTTTTTCCACCCTAGATACCCATCCCTCTCAAAGTTTGAAATACTTCCCATATAATCTGTTCATAAATGTTGGTATGACTGTCAAGTCATATATTAAAAACATCGCATTTCATACAGCTGATTTTTGAAGATTTTTATTTGCAGTAATCTATATTAACCAATACCATTTGATCTCATATCCCGATTACTAGTGTTGTCTGCAATTAAAGGCTCGATCAGTTACCGCAAAAAGCACCGCGGTTATGTTATTGTAAATGAACGGCAACTGCGCGCAACAAAGATCACTGAGTTCTGTTTTGAATATAACAAACATAAATGTAACTAGACCTGCAGTCGTGGCACAACGATATGCGTGCAATGACGGGCGATTTGGCACTAACGGTCGTCTATACATGGACCTACTAGAGAGGTCCATGGTCTATACTAACATAATCATAAACAGTATAATATGGGGTCTAAAATGCCCCCTTGACAAGTTATAAAAAACATTTCAAGAAAAATATAGATCGTTCTGTGGGCCAAAAGCGTGAACCTGATTTGCCCCATAGACAATGCGTGTAATGCATGGGCGGAAACGTACAGGATCTGTATTATGACCGGACTTAAATTGTTTTTTTTTTCTCTCTCTTTATGTCTCTTCATGGGCTGTATTTGGTATCCTTGGAAAGAAAATTTCATGGTGTTTATTGTAAACCATTTTTTTTGCTATGATAATCCTATCGAAACACGTGATGCAAAAAGATTTATAGGACAAAATGACGTCTTAAATTACCCCCTTGACCAATTTTAAAAATCTGCCTTCGAGGTGCCCTGCGTATTGCAACTCGGAATGTCACTGCAATTTCCCAAGGAAAAAAGAGAACGTTAAGGGGGCGAAAAGCAGTCTGAAAAAATGACGTCATAGCCGATACGTGTTACTGTTAGATTTGGGCGGAAACTCTGCGGAATTCGTGTAGTGACCTTTGTTCAAATGCAATTTACTCACAATTTTCTGTGTGAACATATACCATACTTGGTATCATTCGAAAGGGCACTTCATTGCGGTCAGGTTGACCCCATTGTCATTGGCGCGTAACGTACTGCACGCATTTAACACGCTATTACGTAATGCATAGTAAATTCATCATTTTTAGCGATAACTTTGCGCTGACGTCATTAACGTTTACTAAACTTAGTGGACAGTTGTCATGTATATTGATACATGTGTCTGTTAAGTTTCATTGTTGTAGGTATAATGATTGCAATTTTAGAGCAAGTTGAATTTATTTCGCAATTTTCTTGAAAATGGCGAATTTGGAGGGCAATTTTCTTAAATTTGGTCAGTGTTAGGGTATATAATTTTGTATATGGCTGGAAAGGGCATATGTTCAAGTATCTTAATCCAAAAAAGGGTACGGGTCCGCAAGCCATAATAAAGAAACGGCCACAGAAAGAAAGCCAATTCCCAGAACTTTAGAGGGCGCTTTTTATGTTTTGCATAGCCATTGGAGCATGAAACTTGGCATGGCTATGTGCAATTATGGGTTAAGGATACTGTGAGATTTAATTACAAAACGGAATTTATATGAGAAAGTTATGGTAGTTTTTAGATTTTTAGGGGTCCATTTTTCAAGAATTTGAGAGATTTTTGACGGAGTAGGTTTCAGATTAGAATTTTGAGTATGAAGATGGCATTTTGAAGGTCAAGTTATATGTCGCAGATAAAAAACATCTCTTAGACTATCTAGAGGAATTTGTTAGAAGTTTGTAGGATATAGGATAGTGGAGATGGGAAGGAAGAAAGAAAGGCCTAAAAATGGACCAGGGTATGTTCATCGACTTTAAAAAAGCATTTGACACAATTAATCATAATATATTACTAGGTAAACTATCTAGTTATGGCATTCGAGGGTTACCTCTATAATGGGTTAAGGATTATCTCAGTAACCGATTTCAGTTTGTCCAGTGTGGTCAAACGTTATCAGAAAGGAAAAAGATAAGATGTGGTGTTCCACAAGGATCAGTATTAGGGCCAACTCTGTTTTTAATCTATATAAATGATTTGCCAACTGTTACTGATTATTTCAATTTTCGGCTGTTTGCCGATGACTCCAATCTATTTCATACTTTTTCTGCTGACCAGGGTGAAATTGATGTAAATGAAGTGAATGACAACATACAGAAGATACATAAGTGGTGCACTGCTAACAAACTTACAATTAATTCAATGAAAACTAATTTCATGTTAATATGTAGTAGGAGGAAAAAAATAGGTATAAATGGTAAACTAAAAATCGCTGGCGAGGAAATTAAAGAGGTTGATGTTGCCACTTTTGTTGGGGTTCAAATTGATAGACATTTGTCTTGGAAGAGTCATATTCGTTTTGTAAATCAGTGTATTAGAAAGAAAGTTGGAGTGCTATTTAGATTGCGACATTTTGTTCCTAGCCGTACTCTGATATTATTATATAAAGCATTTATACAACCACACATTTCTTACGGAATAGAGGTGTGGGGAAGCACTTATAAGACTAGTCTAAGAAGTATATTATATTCACAGAAAATGGCAGTTCGTGCCATAACATTTAGTGAATGGAGAACTCCTTCAGATCCATTATTTAAAAGATTGCGAATCCTAAATGTGTATAATTTACATGATTTATCCATTTCTACTTTCATGTTTGATCTAGTCAATGGCAATTTGCCTCATATTTTGATAGAGTACTGTGACATTATAGAACATAGCTATTCCACAAGACAAAAAGAACATGGACAATTACGTCTTCCAAAATTAAGAAAGACACAAGGTCAATTTTCATTGTCTTTTGTGGGCAGTGAATTTTGGAATAGATTACCTGTTGATGTCAGATTGTCAAGGTCTAGAAATAGGTTTCAGAATTCTGTTACAAGTCATTTGTTGAACAAGTCATGAATGAAATATCAAGTGTACACAATTCGTCCCTATTTTCACGAAGTGACGGTAGTGAGGAAAATCGTAACGCAAAGTGAATGCAATTTTTTTTCACTACCGTCACTTCGTGAAAACAGCGACGAATTCATAATTCATATTTTACATTATTAGTTTGTATATTGTAAGACATTGTTGAGTACTGATTCTTGTTTTTTTTAAAGCATCGATTGTAAAAGTAAATTCATTATTTTTTGTTTTGTTACATTCTCTAAACTGATTTGTACCAAAATACTATGTATAGCTGTTTAAGGGGTTAGGCTCGACTAGCACATGTGCTATTATCTGGCCCCTTTTACCAACCAATAGTTTCTCTTCATGTATATGTAATTATTGTATAAAATGTATGAAATGTATGAAATGTATTGCTGTTGGTAAATAAATCAAATCAAACGGACAAAATGGCGCCTGGATGGTTATGCATGAGTAATTTCGAAAATCGAAAAAAATAGGTGACCTTGATGAGATGCTAGAGACCATGCCTATGAAATTTGAAAGGAAATGGACATAGGGAAAGCAACTTACTAGGAATAACAAACACTACGTGCAAAACGAATGCGATTTCCTGAAAAGAAGAAGAAGAATATTCATGGGGAAGAACGTGAACGAAAACAAGGCAATGACGATATTCGTCATTGCAAAAAGCATATTGCACCTTACGTCACCTTTAAAAAAAAAACACCGCGGTTTTGCCTAGTAATATCTGATAACGCTTACCTCATTATGCCGCCTTCGACACATCTCTCGGCCGTGATGGTGATATCAAAGGATACTGTGTCTCCTAGCTTGAGTCCCGAACACTCGTTCGTGTCTTCGTATGTCTGGTCTTTACAGTTCGCTCGGTAGGAGAGTGTGACGTCATCGGGGGCCGTTGACGTCAGTCGGACTTGAGATGTTATATTCTGAAAGTGTAACCCCCAACAAAATATAATTGATCATAATTTTGTAAAGACATCCAAGGCCCCCCGAACAAATTTCATAGATCCCACCTGTCGCATATACTACATACGAGATAATTACAAATCAATATCTAAAACATTATTTATTTAATATGATGAAGATAAGTTACATGGCCTGTGTCGGACATGCAATTATTAGGAAAAGGAAGGTGAGGAATTGATCACCATAATATGAATATACATTCAAATGCATATAACAATTGTATTCAATATGCGTGCAGAAGTACATAAACATTCTTCAATATTGTTGTGCATATCACGTCCAAGCAAAATAAATCTAATAACGATTACTACTTGCAGCAAGTACAGCAAAATCATGAAAACGACCGATATGCACAATTACTATCTTTAATCATCATAAAGGAGAAAGAACCTGACAGTGTGCAGAAAGTATGTCATTTCCCTTATTCCTCATCTATAGCGACCATTACAGACGAGTCATCTGAACCTTACGTCATATTGTGTATCAAGAACCCGGAATAAACCTTCACTTTCCCCGTTTTTTCCATTACATGACAAGTTATGTGGGCCTTACGTCATAGTTGGATTGAATGAGCTGCACGATGTTTCCCGAGTCACGGTCAAGCGTCCCAACTGTCGCACCTTCAATGAAATTCGCCAGACTCTGTAAAAAAAATAGAAATATATCAAAATTGCATACTGAACTCGGCGAATTTACTTTGATCATTGTTTTGCATTTTGTAACAATAAATGATGTAAAAATATTAACAAAGGCTCTCATAAAGTAGGATAATATTTGAAAATGAGTATTTACAATTTGCATACACTTTAATAAGTGACAATAATGCACAGAACTAAGGATTCTACCGAGGATAAATCAACATTTCTTACATAATTATCTAAATAAGTTATGTATGTGTATACATGTAGAGATAAAAATAACCAGAAAGACAACAAGTGTACATTTCTTTCGTCATATATCTTTCGTCTTCAAGAAAATGTAAAATGTGTTTTGAAATAAATCGCCATAAATATTTGTCATCAAAGAAATATCGTTGACGATATGAAATTTATTCCATGCTTAACATTGTTCTTTTATTAACCCCCAGACAAGATTACACTTATAACATTTATATTACAACTATTCCATTATTATTGCTTTTAAGTTATATAGTTGGTACTTTACAGTCAAGTTGAGACAGTACACTGACCCTGTATAGGGGCGTTTGGTTACTGGTAACAGCGAAAATCGGAATGACATTGTTTTCTCGTAGCTTGGCGCTGAGGTGACCGATAGAGGGATAATCCTAAGAATTATGAAAATAAAACGGGTTAGCTTGAAGGTTACAGATGACCGTAATCATCATTACCATCATCATCGTCATCATCATCATCATCGTCATCACCATCACCATCACTATCATCATCATTATCATCACCATCACTGCAAAGATGTTTTTTAATTGAATAAATCCTGTCAAACAGGAGAGGACCGAGTACAAAGCCCTAGGGGATCCCAGAAGTCACTGGAATGTTAGACGGTGTTTGTCAATCGAGAAGAAATATCTGATGGCGTTTTGTAAAAAAAAAAAAAAAAAATTATCCATCTGTTCATGTTTCCTCTGATACAATCGTAACAAGTCTTTGGAAGGGTATGGTATGAAAGGCCTACTGAAGTCTATCATACAGATATCAATACGGACAAGATTATTACCGTGTCAAGTCATTCGCCAGACGGGCTGGCTGAGTTTGGTGCATGTTCTACTGCTTCTAAGCCCGTGTTGCTTTGAGAAAGCTGTGTGTTTGCTGGGATCGAATCCAAGTCGGTGCACCAGTAGCCTCTTGTCGATGGCCCTCGCGTTATGGACTACAACAACGCGAGGGCCATGGACAAGAGGTTAGTGCCCCAGTGACCTTAGATAAAGACATTAATCCTCATTACCAGATCCCTCGAAGAAGAGTTAAAACGGTCGGTCGGGTAATACAGTCAGGTAAAAAAAAAACATAACCAACTCCCTTGAAAAGATTCTTTAAAAGATTTTTTTTTTAACCTTACCTGTAGCGTACTAAAGGTATACATGTTTGTGTTAGGATCCATGTGGCACTGCCCGTCATTGGGTTTCACTATGCCTCCAATCTGGTGTGTGTGCGAGAGAGAGAGATTAACGAGACAGATAAACAGATGGAACGAGCAAGGTAAAGGGCGAGTGTGGGGGGTAAATGGTGTAAGAGATATAGTTCAAGTTCAAATTTCAAGTTCAAGTTTATTTGTTCCACATTTATACAACAAATATAGACTTACATATGAAATAGAAATTATCTATATATTAAGCAAATATTAATCAAGTACGAGGGTAATGGTATAGTATTAATGACTGCTTTAATATTCGAGAAATAGTTGTTTTATACGCTCTCGGGAAGGTTACAATTGGGCTATTGCCGAGGGCAATAGCCCAATTGGAACAGCCCAATTGTAACCTTCCTGAGAGCGTATAAAAACAACTATTTCTCGAATATTAAAGCAGTCATTAATACTTTTATATGCCAAAAAAAAAGAGTCAACTTATGACACCACCTTGGCCTTTCTCTAGTTTATCTGCACGGTTGTTTTTTATGAGTGTATCTTTGAGAGTAGACTAGATCTAGATTCTAGTCTAAGCAAGATATTTTTACAATTTTGGGGGTGGGCCGGCCCTGTGGGGAATATTCAGAAAAACCTGCGCTTTCATATGACACCTCACTTATTGAGTATCACATTCAGGATCACGAGCAATATTAGTTTGAATCTCTGGTAGCTAAAACATCGATCAATAGCATGAGTGCGCAATGGCCAATGCATAGGGATGTGTGCACTCTCTACGGGAAGGATTTTAGCACTACTAGGCCAAGAGCATTAGTTTTAACATGGAAATTTTTGGTAACAAGCTGATTTTTTCAGGATAGGTCCAGGAATATGTCTAGATTAACATACTAAAAGTCCTCATAAATCCTCCTTGAGCGTTTTCCGCAATCCAAGATGGCGTCCAAAATGGCCGCCATGTCCTGAATTTCTTATATCTTTGCAACTAGATAACCCAAATACAAAATTTAAATGTCTAAATATATGTTTTTTAGCATAAGAAACTCAATAAAATACATGTTGATAAATTCTTAAACACACAAGTAGCTATAAACCACTTTTAGCCCTTTTCGAAATCCAAAATGGCGCCCAAAATTGCCACCATTTCCTGTATTTCTTCTAACTTTGCAACTAGATAACCCAAATACCAAATTTAAATGTCTAAATATATGTTTTTCAGCATAAGGAACTCAACCAAATAGTTATTAACAAATTTTGAAACACACAAGTAGCAGTAAAACCACTTGAGCCCTTCCCGAAATCCAAAATGGCACCCAAAATGGCCATTATTTCTAAATTTATCTCATTGTAAGTAGATACGTAATGAATATAATCAAATGTCTAGACTAGAAAAGCACCATTGAAATACATATCAGTACAACAATCTTTTAATTAAAAAATATTTCTTATGCATAAAGTACACACACCCACATACACATATGGCTGATTCCATCATCCTCAACGATGTCAGACTGACAGTGTGCAGCCGTGAAGAGTACTCAACATTAGATGGAACTGAAAATATAGACACATTAGTACCAAGGTCGCTAAAGCTTTTTATACATAATGACTGTAAGAGGTATGGTATGGTTGATGCTTTCCTGCGGCACTATAGCTGGAAGTAGACTTTTTAACTGAAAGGATGAACTCAGAGAACTGCGACCAATTGCCCGTTAAATTGTATGCAGTGTGACGGTAGTCATCAAGAACTGCTGGCCCCATAAAGGCTTCCCCGGCTTTTTTTTTTACCTCGTCATGGGTGCTTCCACTGCGAATGTATCAAGCAAGCCATAGTCAAGTTTCTTGTGGACCATATTGAAAGGTTTACGACTGCCCTGACGGTAGATTGCAGAGACCGTATCACACCCTGTCACAGCTTAAAGAAACATCAGGCAATTTCTAGTGTCCCCTATGGCATGCTGAATTTCATGAATGTTGAAGACCGTGACAGGATTCTGCGGCATAGCATGTGCATATCTGTGGAAGTGGTTGCCGGAGCAACTAGCATGACCAGTAAATCTGTGTCCTTACCAACGACAACAACGGGCACCTGTTCTGACTCTGCTACTGCTTGTGCTGTAGAGACAATCAGGTTAGTGGCATCCGCTTCTGTCTGCTTGATACCGGTACGTATTTTGTCACGTAGAGTTTGTATAAGTCTCATCTTATTGTTGCTGTTGGCAAGGAAAGCTGTTTTGGGTTGTGCTTGTTGGCATATAATATATTATCATCAAATAAAGAGGTACATCTTTGGGCTATTCGTCTCTGCTCATGCAGCTACCTTTGTCGAAGTTGCACTTCCATATCCATCAAACACCACCGTCAAATGAGCTCCATAATGCTTAAGGGTGCAGTAGGCGACCACAATCTTAAACAAAGAGACCATTTCTGGCACTTTGGATTGCTTGGAGAACGAATTCAGCAGGAGACCCAGCGAACTCTTTGTTGGCTTCCGCATCACCCCACGGAAAGTGCGTGGGAATATGTTCATAAGCAAAGACCGATTCCATCTCAGTGTTGTTATTCAGGACACATGTTATTTAGTTAAACAGTAGTGTTGGGTTGACTGATTTTCACTCTCTTACTCTTGGCACCAATGGTCTTCACCTTGTCCTTACGATGTACGTAGCTTGAATTCTGTAAACTTCCTACCATGCATTCGTTTCGAATGCCGCTACTAGGCCGATTTGTACAGGTTAATCACAATTAACAGATAAACCAGCGACGATGCCAGTTGACAAGGAGACCAGGCAATTAGTTTCGTATCAAGCAAATGGTGATGTGCCTGCAGCCATCCAACAAAGATACATCTTTCTTTATTGTCTCTTGACCTGGTACTTTGCTATATGTCTTTATGCTGCTCTGGTGTACCAGTGTGTACTCCGGTGAACTGTTCCAGTTCATCACAGGTAGGAACACAGTGAGGAAGTGCATGAACCCACTTTAATAGCCAATGTACTGTCTGTGATTCCACGTCCACGAGTCATTTCTCTAGATGTTTTTAGCTGCCGCATCAGGAACTTTTCAATGGTCTGATCAGAGAAGTTTCCACCCCAGAATGAATCCACACGGCGGATGGTGAAGTATCCCATTTCTGCGAATTGTGTATATTCATTTCCTGGCATGGTTTGCTCTAGAGCTTCCATCTGTTGTAAAAACAACCTGGCATATTTGAACTAGGGAAGATGTCCTGCAGCATGGAAATGTTGTATCATTTCCCTCACACAGTCCCCTGTCCTTTCAGCTGGAATGAAACATTGCAGAAGAGACACATAAATGTCGGATTTACTGCAACCAAAGTTTCCCTGTCCTACTCTGTCCTGCTGCCCGTTCAATGAGTTGTGAAATGATCTGACTTTAACTGTTTGACACACTCTTCTCAGGTACAGTAGTCACCTCCTTGTCCTGGTTGAGGCCGGAGTGCACCATACAGATTCGCTAAGTGGTCCTTATCTATGCTGTCTAAGACGCCAGGTTTACCCATCAACACGCCAATGAGGGCAGCTGAAGTATGAATGTGAGCACGAAGAGAAGGGGAAAATGCATGACCAGATTGCATATGTATGACAGACCCTTTGGCGTACACTGTCTCCCATAGCTCTACAAGCATACTTCTGCCCATGACGTGGACTATGCTGCCGAGATATGACATGAGGAGGTGAAATCAACCAAAACGGACGATTACTTTTCCTAGGTCTTGAGAAGAAGCTACAATCTCTGCTGCCTTGATGTACGAGGGCTGGTTAAATGTTACTGCACATATTCTTAAGTTATATGTTTTCACATTGTGACTGTGCAAAGTATAGTGCCGTGTAGATGGTACTCGGATTGGAGGGGTCTAAATTTATGAAGGGCAGAGTTTCAATTCTCGTACTGGTCACTCTGCATGGCCACTTTCATGAAACCAATCCATGAAGGACAAAGCTCATGTTGCTCAGCTCAAGATGTCTATCTGTTCGCGTGAGCCACACTTCCGGTATTTATACGAAGCCATTCCAACAATATTAGCGACAGAAATGACCTGGTCTACTAGCAGAAATGACCTGGTCTACTAGCAGAGATGACATGGCATGTGCTATTGAGGTGCATTTCCTGTTTGAAACCTTGTGACTTTTGCCTTTGCGACAGTAATTGGTACTAATGTGTCTCCATTTTCAGTTCCATCTAACGTTGAGTACTCTTCACGGTTTGCACACTGTCAGTCTGATGGAAGCAGCCATATGTGTGCATGTGTGTGTGGGTGGGTGGGTGGGTGTGTATACGTTATGTATAAGAAATATTTAATTATTTAATGAAAGGTTTATTTGTACTGATATGTATTACAATAGTGCTTTTCTAGTATAGACATTTGGTTGTATTCATAACGCACCTACTTTAATACAGTGAGATAAATTCAAAATAATGGCCATTTTGGACGCCATTTTGGATTCGGAAAGGGCTCAAGTGGTTTTACTGCCAATTGTGTGTTTCAAAATTTATTGATAAGTATTTGGTTGAGTTGCTTATGCTGAAAAACATATATTTAGACATTTAAATTTGGTATTTGGGTTATCTAGTTGCACAGTTAGAAGAAATTCAGGAAATGGCAGCAATTTTGGGCGCCATTTTAGATTTCGAAAAGGGCTAAAGTGGTGTATAGCTACTTGTGTGTTTCAAAATTTATCAACAAGTATTTTATTGAGTTCCTTATGCTAAAAAACATATATTTAGACATTTAAATTTTGTATTTGGGTTATCTAGTTGCAAAGTTATAAGAAAATCAGGAAATGGCGGCCATTTTGGACGCCATCTTGGATTATGGGAAACGCTCAAGGAGGATATACGAGGACTTTTAGTATGTTATTCTAGACATATTCCTGGAGCTATCCTGAAAAAATCAGCTTGTTACCAAAAATTTCCAGGTTTAAGCCTATTTTGACCTAATGCTCTTGGCCTATACATGCCACTAGGCATACTAGATCTATTTTCGTCTACGTCTATGCTGGTACTCGTCGAAGCCTTTTCAGCAACTAAACGAATATGTTTATGGATAATTTCACGTACCCTTTTTGGTGTTCTTGCTGTCAGCAAGTCTTGCATTTGATAAGTTGAAATCTTGGGAGAGTTTCTTCAGCCATTTTTGCCTTGTTTGGAATTCAACTTACGATCGAGATTGCTGTATTGAAAATACCGACCAATTCTTCGCACACGTACGGTATCCTCGATCGCTCAAACCATTTTTTAACGTGTAAAACTATGTGTATTTCACCAAGACTGAACTATTTTCCCGGTAACCATGGTAACTGGAATTTTGCCGGGATTTTAGAACTATTAAATTAATCAACTATTACATGGGTTAGGCATTTTTCGTTTATTTACGGGAATGGTTAAAACCATGACTGCAATTTCGACCAATCAGATGGCTGGATTTCTTAAGTGAGGTATATAATACAAACTATCATCGCCGAGGTGATCTCGGGGCTACTAGCAAGGCGAGGGATGATGGTAGCCCCGAGATCACCGAGGCGATGATAGTTTGTATCCATTGCCCGAGTAAAGGAGGTTAATACTTGTTTTATTTCCCACATCGGCAATAAGGTCTATTTAAAGTGAATTTTACATAATTAAAAGAACTGATTCTGCAGACAGTTTAGCTTCAGCTAGATTTTACAAAGCACAACATGCATACATGTAAGTCCATGAGCGCTCATTTGACATTGACATTGACATTTCGCGTAACCTACTTTGCTAAGCGCTATATGCTTATTTAATGGGCAAGTGGGGCAGCAGCAAAAAATTACTGTACAAAAGTCCTATCGCAGGGAGACGGTACTTATCCTTCATTCATCATGTGACCTCATTTAGACCAATCAGATTGCAAGGTTCTTAGGTTGCGTTCAATCGAATTTTCGAAGCTAGAATCACAAACATGAATCACAAATCAAAACGCCGTTACAAAAAACAAGGTCACTGCGGTTAGCGTTCAAGCGATTTTTCATCAACGCTGATTCTAGCTCATTTCGAGCCCAGCCACTGCGAATCACACTCGCAGTTTGACCCAGGAAGTATAGGTCAACTTCGGCGCGCGCTTTTTGGAATTGTTTACGGCCGACTGTCGACTGCTGTTTTGAGCATAGATCGCAATAATAAAACAAAGAATGAGAAGGTGATGGAAGGAAGAAACAAAAAATAACATAAGGAAAGACAGAAAGAGAAAGTGATAGAGTTATTAAAACCAAGAATAACGTAAGAGAAGGTGATATAAGGAAGAAACAAAGAATGACATAAGGAAAGGCAGAAAGAGAAAGTGATAGAAGGAAGAAACAAAGAATAACATAAGAGAATGTGATAGAAGGAAGAAACAAAGAATAACATAAGGAAAGACAGAAAGAGAAAGTGACAGAATGATTGAAACAAAGAATAACATAAGAGAAAGTGATAGAATTATAAAAACAAAGAATAACATAAGAGAAGGTGATAGAAGGAAGGAACAAAGAATAACATAAGGAAAGACAGAAAGAGAAAGTGATAGAATGCTTAAAACAAAGAATTACATAAAAAAGTTGATAGAAGGAAAAAACAAAGATTAACATAAGAATAGAAGGAAGAAACAAAGAATAACATAAGGAAAGACAGAAAGAGAAAAAGATAGAAGGAAAACAAGGTATAACATAACGGAACAGGTCACGATAAAGAGCATGGTATAGTAAACGCAAATTGCATGAAAAGCAGGCGCGCGGTTTTTGCCCAAACCGGAACAGGCTCCGTCATACAATCATGATTGAGAACTCCGTCCGTTCAATCGAATTTTAGCGACCGTGATTCTGCAGAATAATGATACAAAACGCATCTTTTTCAGCGTTTCATGTTTGTGTTTTCAAACACGTTTATTTTTTACGACCGACGAAAAAATCGCTTGAACGCATTGCGTTTTAAACTAAACGTCTTTAGAAACCGTGATTCTAGGGTGAAAAAGTGTCGATTAAACGCACCCTTAGTATGCGGGATATAAATATATTTATAAGATGATGACGTGGATCCTAATCAAATGATGGGTAAAAAGCGTACACGTGACCAGGCATTTATTTTGCCTAACGCGTAATTTTGATAATGACCGGTCATTATCCAATGGTAATGACCGGTCATTATCAAACTCATGTTATAAAACATCATTTTATAAAACAAATAAAACATAATCTTATAAAACAAATACTGCCAATCGAAAGCTATCAGAGATTCATGACAGGAGGGTCTTGCAGAAAGCAGAACGCCGCCCTTCCATAAAGTGGCCAAAAATGACAAATATATCTGAATGAACTAACTTTGATGAAGATGCTGCATATAATGTGAACATGCTAATGCATGGTACTGTTGAGATGAAGTTGAGCACGTATGAGAAGTTTGTTCATGCTATAGCAGTTCAGCATTTCAGTGTTAAGGACGTGCATATTCACAAAGAACCTTATTTAAATAGGAGGAAGCGTCGCCTCGAGGAACTTCGCAAGCAACGAAGGGATCTACGCAAACGACTTCGTCATGCGCCTGATGATCAGAAAGAGGGTCTGACAGTTCTTGGTGATCAGATTCACGATGAGGTTTTGCTTTTAACGAGGAAAGAGAGATCAGCGAAGAAGAGAAGGAGAGAAAGAGGACAAGGATAAGATTCATGCAAGACCCTTTCAAAACTGCTAAGAATCTACTTGAACCAGTCTCGAAGTCAGAGCTAAATTGTTCAAAGGATGAGTTTGATAGACATCTTCAGCAAACATACTCAGCTACTTCAAATGAGGAGTTTAAACCTTAGCAGGATAACATTCCCCCAGATATACCGTCCGAGCCTTTTGATGATGCGTTACCATCTTTTCAGGAGCTCAAGAATGTTCTTCACAATACCAGAAACGCTTCTTCTCCCGTACAAAATGGGATTTCCTATAAGATGTTCAAAAAATGCCCGCGACTTCTTAAGATTATTTTGAAGCTTATGTTGGTTGTATGGAGAACCTATATTCCCGTACAGCGGAGAGTTGCCGAAGGGGTATATATTCCGAAGACAGCCACCCTAAATGGGAAGACAGTTACAGATTTTCGCCCTATTGCCTTATTGAATGTTGAGGCAAAGATGTTCTTCGCCATTCCTGCAAAACGTCTCGAAACCTACACGCGAAAGAACGGATATCTCGATACTACAGTACAGAAGGGAGGTGTAGGGGGTCATCCTGGCGTATGGGAGCATGTTGCTACGCTTTGGGAAGTTATCAAGGATGCAAAAACTTCTCAAAAGAACATGGTTGCAATATGGCTGGTTCTCGCCAATGCTTTTGGATCAGTTCCTCATGCAGCTATTGTTTTCGCATTGAAATGGTACCACCTGCCGGAGTCTTTAGTTTCACTTTTTGACAATTACTATGTTGGGCTTTACGCTAAATTTTCTTTCAAGGACTGGAACTCAGAATGACAGAAATTTTCAGTACGAATTTTCATGGGGTGCACCCTTTCACCAATTCTTTTCGTCATCACTTTCAATCTCTTGAACGATTTTCTAAAGTAGACGCCCGTAAAGCAATATCATCTGAAGAAAAGAGACTTCAATGTTCTTGTGATGAAGGAGTATATGGATGATATAACTATCGTTACTGCTTCGGTTGAAAGTGCTGGTTCTATACTTTCAAAAGTGAATGACTTCATGGATTGGAGCAGGATGAGGATTAAGCCCGTGAAGTCGCGTTCCTTAGTAGTGCATGGAGGCAAAGTAAAGCATATCGAGCCATTCGCCGTCGACGGCAGACGATACCTGGAGTACATAATAAGCCGTTGTAGTTTCTAGGACGTCTGATTGATGGGACCGGCCTAAAGTTGATATTCTAAGACAATCCCAAATATTGAGATAATTTCATCAATAGAAAGCTTTTAACCCCCAGAATAACACTAAATGGTGTCCAACTGACAAAAACAAGTTTAGAATGGTGAATTTATACGAGTAAACTCTACCAAACTATCTAGTCTGAAACCCGGAAGTGCATGTAGAGTCGGGCCTCTATCCGTGACGTCACGAACGGGACTCACGGGCTCAGTGAGAGTGAATGGCAGTGATATCCCTACGTAAATGCTATCCTGTCAGAGCTTAGATTTGTTGCTGTTAAGGAGTATATTTGATGGATTTTCTGTTTTCATTTGAATGAAAAATAACGAAGCAACATTTTCCAGTCGCTGATTTCTTTTTATATCCTCATATTCACCTATTTGGTAGAGTTTTAAGACGAGTTTACTGCTTGGGAAACAAGGTTAAATCATGCACGTATGAATAGGCCGATGCATTATCTTGTCATCAGATAAGGTACAGGAGCAGTTTTGTAAAACGAATAGGCCTAGAACTATAATAATACTTATCATAGATGTGTGTGACTGCCTCAAAAAAGGATACAGTACCAGTTAAACATTTTATGTTGTAAAATATCAAACTTGAACGAGATCATGCAAGCGCGCTTCCTCTAAACTATTTTGACAACGTCTATTGATCGAACGATATTCACCCACGAGTGATGCGGCTCTTGCACGAACATTTGTGAAGCAAGCAGAATCGGGAGGTAAGACCAGGCCGCTGCTCTATGTACTGCTTGCTTGTGATGGAACGTACGTGCGCTAGTTATATGTTTATCGGCAATTGCAAGAGAATGAAAGCGACGTTACCAGCTAAGAAAAACAACTAACAAAGACTTCCTCCTGACTACCGGTGTCAGAATTATATGAAGGATCTTCAGGGCCAAGGAAGGCGAAAGACATGGGAAAAAGGAAGAAGAAACCATCGGGAGATCGCTGTATGGTAATGAAACTGTGCATGTGTCCACTTACCAGACAGCTATACTGTTCACTCCGTGCCTGGGCCGATTTCAACAACAAAACAAAAATTACATGATATCGACTAATAGCACATCGTTGGCATGTATATGTCATATTTTTTAAAAGGGGAATTGGTATTAATACTATGAAATATTAGGGGAAGGTAAAGAATTGTACATAGAATTATGATTTATTAGACTTTTCAGCCTTTGAAACAAAAATAAGCCGAAAATCGTATCACTCTGCACATGTTTTCTATGGAACATCCGGGTACGTGAATATACTCTTTCCCGGACGTGATGTCATAATGGTAGACCAGCGCCGTGACTGATTTTCTATGCAAAGAGAGGCGGATATTTTCGACATTTCAATTAAGGATTTCGAGTAGCCAAAATTTTGTTGTGATATACTATGTTATTGAAAAACTTATAAATTACACATGCTCGCCGTAGGTACCAAATTAAGGGACATTTATTTGCTTAGAATATCAGCTTTAAAGACAATGTTGCTCGTCAGGACATGATGGTTTCGCTTGGGAGATGGCTACATACTATTGCCAAGTGTGTTTTGACTGGCGTCATGAAGTGCTGGATATATCAATACATAATTGTACCAAGAATGCGGTAAAAACTCATGATATATGATGTACCAGTCTCACAGGTGGAGAAGATGGAAACTCTCGTCTCAAAGAAGCTACGTCGCTGGCTGGGAGCAAGCAAGAACTTAACAAATATTGCACTCTACTGCCATCAGACAAAGTTGCGTCTCCAGTTGGAAGGACTCATGACTACAACGAAGAAGACGGTGGTGAGTGCGGCACTCCAGTTGCGACACAGCAAAGACAATGTTGTCACAAGTATCAGGCCACAGTCTCGTCATGGCCGCAAGTGGGATGCTGAGAAGGTGATATCTAGGGGGGAGGACAGTTTGCGGATGAAGGACATTGTGATAGGTCAGGTTGGACGAGGGTTTGGGGGCTGGTCAGTTCCGTAAACCTGTGAGGAAGCTCACTCAACGTCAGAAAGTCAGAACAGAAATTAGCAAACTAGTCGTCAATGAGCATGATAATTTGGATTTTGTAAGAGCTGTACAGATGCCAGTTCAATGAGCTTAGACGTCATGGGAATGAGTGCAGCAAGAGATGCTGTCCTTGAGGAATCTGTTTGATACCAGCCCTAAATTGCTGCAATTCATGATTGGTTCAACATACGACACTGTAGCATCACCAGCAAACCTGAAGCGGTGGGGATTAAGTGAAGACGATGCTTGCAAGCTTTGTCAACAGAGAGCAACGACTACTCATATTCTTGCTGGCTGCCCGATATAGTCTTCAACAAGGCCGGTACAATTGGCGTCACAACCGTGTACTGGATATCATCGGGGATGCTTTGAAGACGAGGTTAACAGAACACAACCAAAAGCCGACCCAAACACAAGATCATTTATTCATTTCGTCAGGGAAGGATAGGCTACAAACGTTTCAGGTAGAAGGTCTACATGAAGGCAGAGGACTTGGAACATTCGAATAGACTTGGGGGAGAAGTTGATTTTTCCTCCAGCCATTGTCGTGACAAACCTGCGGCCTGATGTCGTAATTTGGTCCCCCACTTCAAAGAGGGTAATTCTTCTGGAGCTGACGGTACCTCATGAGGCAAATATGCAGCGAGCTCACGAGAGGAAGAGCAGGAAATACGAAGAGCTGCTCCTAGAGGCTGAGCAGAACGGTCGGAGAATTGAACTTTGGCCCATAGAAATAGGTTGTTGTGGTTTCTTCAACAACATACTCCTCCGTGCTCTCGGTCAAATTGGTGTGGGCGGGAGACTGAGGAACAAGGTAGTGTCACTTTCTTGCTCATGCGCAGTAAAGGCGTCATTTCATCTATGGCTCAGGAAGGATGAGCGAGAGTGGACATGCCCCATATATACTTAAGCATACGCACATCATCACTAGCTAACCCTAATCACTGGCTGCGCAGTTTTAAAGCAACAACATAGACGCATTATTCATACAAGAAACAGGTTAGTTTGAAATCCGTCTGGCCAGATGCAGACCACCTTATTTGTGTCTGCATTAAAAACGAACTTTTGTTTTAAACATCTGTCACATCTGGCCACTGAAGAAGAGTGTGACACTAGCTTGTTTTTGTATTATTTTTTAAATTTGGACAAGTCATCGCCCTCCGCCTGCCGGATGGAGGGTTTTTTGGCCGTTTTGGGGTTATTCAAATACATCATTTTGTTCGGGCATTAGTAATATTACCCACACTCGGTACCTTCAAAACAGTCCAAACACCCTCGGCTATCGCTTCGAGCGTGTTCCAAAGGTACCTCGTGTTGGTAATTCTTACTAATGCCCTCACTGCTGTGTATTATTTGTATAATAAATATATATATATATATATATACTTACATTCACAGTAACAAAGGAAACAGAATGAGTTTTTTGCGGTTACTTGCGCTTTAATAGAGGATGTTTTTTTGTTACCTGAATTTCAACATCATGGCAATAACAATAATTAAAACACGAACTTTTCCAACTGAATATAAATGGATAAAACCGTCGTCATACTTTCCCTTTATATATTACACTGCTACAATGCACCCCTGGGAAGGACCCGAGTATTTTTACTTTCGAATTTTTCGATCAATTTATAGAAGTATCTGCATATAGCTACACTGGAGCATGGAGCTACCATGTTCAACTCTAAGTACTCTCTGCATCGAGGCCACCAACAGACGAGACTTTTTTACAACCCCTCCTGGCCATAACAAAGCGACACTGTTCCGTGCATTGAATAAACGAACAGTATTACTTTCTTGCCTGGACCAGCGAGTACAGGTTATACATATCCACTTGTATAAAAAGAAGGCAAACAGCTCTCCGTGTTGAACAGGCGAACAGATGCTTTTACAAGGGATAATTAAGGTTATAATACATACCCCCTCCCCTTGAATAAAAAGAAAGCAAACAGCTCCCTGCATTGAACAGGCGAACAGATGCCTTTACAAGGGATAATTAAGGTTATAAAACAAATGACAGAATGGATTGCCTGCAATCATCGGGGCCCCGCCGGAAACCAAATTGCAATCAATGTACCGATTGGTGCTCTGCAAGATACAATGGCCAATTCAAATAATGCAAATCATATTCTTAAAACACAACCTTCCCACGAGGTATTCTACAGCAGTGTGTAATACATATTATAATACTCTCTTAAAAAAAAAGAGTGAATTTTCACTCTATTTTCACTTTCTTGGGAGTGACGTCCGTGATCACTTGTTTAGGAGTGAAAATCGATTGATTTTAGAGTGCTCTCTAAGAAAAAAGAGTGAATGTTCACTCTATTTTCACTTCATTTTCACTCTCTAGAGGAGTGACGTCCGTGATTTTGAAAATTCACTCTTTTTTTTTAAGAGAGTACCCTTTATACGTTTATATTTCTACATATACACATACACATATATATATAATGCGAAGAGGCAAACATGACAATTTTCGCCACACTGGCATCGCCCGCCGCCACTTAGCGTATATATTATTTTTACGTACATTACGTATTCAAATCAAGACTTTTATAAGTGTCAATTCTCTGAATAAACTTGAAAATTAGATTTCTTACAACAGCTTGACGTGCGGATATATTCGCATCTGCAAACATTTTACTTGCACTAGAGTGCATAGGTATTCGTATATATTGTTTTTACGTACGTTACGTATTCAATTCAAGACTTTTTTAAGTGTCACATCTCTGAATAAACTTGAAAATTAAATTTCTTACAACCGCTTGACATGCGGGTATATTCGCATCTGCAAACATTTTACTTGCACTAGAGTGCCTAGGTATTCGTAAGTACATCATAATAGTATCAATATAGGCTACCGCTAGCGTCTTTATACTGCTCTTTTTATACCTACTTCAAGATGTGCAGTATATAATCGTGTACGATAAGCTCGAAATACTTATTTGGTTTTACGAGTTCCATCCAACGCAAAAGGGGGTTTTCGAACCTGTAAGTGAAGCTCTGCGACATGTTCATTCCAGCCAAGTCTAATACTCCTAAACGCTTATGCAAATAATCACATAATGCACGTAAACAATCTACAATCCCGTTATACATAATACATAAGTCCCAACATAACCACTATTTGTACAATTAAAATCTCTACATAAAAATGCATCACAATCCAAATTAACTTGACGTAACAAAAACTCAGTCTGACTGTGATATTCACCTTTCAGACTACCATCAATCTTTGCCCAATCCAACTTTCCTTTTCTAACATTGTTTGCCCTGTGTCCATATGACCCTGCAGGAGTCATAAATCAATTTATATACCAATTGGAATACAATCTAATGTATAAAACTGGTATTTTATCTGAATATCCTCAATAAAAGCACGAGCATCTGCTGTACTAATGCAATGATCCAACCAAAACGTAATATGCCAGAATTCGCATACGTATATCAGCAAATAAAATTCAAGACTTGACAAAATGTCATTATTGTCACCACAAAAAGCCTTCAAATTATTTGCAAAAAAGTGATATATGAATAGAAATGTCAGCATTCCAATCGCCAATTATAAAGACACTAGTGGTATCCAACTCATCAACAGCTGAAGCAATATCCTTTTCTCTCAAAAAATTGCTTTCATCATCGATACTTTCAAAAAGGTGTGTAGATGTTAATAATAACACATTTCTTATCAGGCCTTGAAAGAACAAGTCATTTCCTGCCAGAAAGATGTATTCCATCACTAGGAAACAGCTTGTGCCGCTCGTGAAGCCCGAATGATCCAATCAACGGCGCCCAATTCTGCGGCATATATTCCTGGAATGCTTGTCCACTGCTAGCCGCGTTCTATCAATTGTTTGGCTGTTCGTCCTTGTCGAAACCTGTATATTAAAGTCCTTCGTGGCAATACATTGGACCAAATGATGCGGACATTGCGGAGGAGCGCGAAGACGGTTAACTAGTGTATCATATCAACCTACAACAGGAATGAAAGAAAAACTTCCGGCAGCTTATTGTTCACCAACATTCGACTTGTGCCATATCTAGAACCCTTCCCACTTACTATTGTCCATATTAAGCGCCCGCGTATTCCAACTACTCACACAATAGGCGTTAGAGGGATTTGGTAACTGGCAAAACACATTTTTGCCCCCCCCCCCCCCCCAAAAAAAAAAAAAGCAGTAAAGGAGTAAACATGGTTTGTATATTTAACCCAAAAGAACATAACAATAATAAAAACCTGAATTAAATCATATATACAATTCCATTCAAAGAAAAGGAAAGTTCACAGGAATTAAATTTCATAAACATTGCGCATGCCACCTATTAGTACAGCGGATAAGCTCCCAATATAATGAAAATTGTGCACTTTTTGACAAAAGCATGAAACTTCTAGCATAGTTAGTTTAGACCATAAGATTTATTTTCAGATGTGGAAGGAAGTCAAATTTGATCTCTGATGACCCTGAGAGGTCAAATCCAAAATGGCCGCCAGTCCGTATGGTCTAATGTACAAAAACGCTTAACTTTTGAACCAAATAGTCCAGAAAAACGTTTAAGGTGTCATTTCCAACTAACTTGGGGATGCCAATTCATTTGGTAATACTTTTGAGATCGCCTGAACTCAGAGTTTTGCATTTAGGTCAAGGTCAAGGTCATAATTGACTTAAAATAGCAAGTTTTGAATGGTTACAAATGGGATTTGTCATTTGTTCTCAAATTTCTTTAGGAATGGTTCCCCTGCATAGTCCTCCACCTTAATCCTTTTCAGGTAGTTTATTTCACGTTTTGTTTTGACCTCTGATGACCCTGAAAGGTCAAATCCAAAATGGCCGCCAGTCCGCATGGTCTAATGTACAAACGCGGTAACTTTTGAACCAAATAGTCCAGAAAAACTTTTAAGGTGTCATTTCCAACTAAATTGGGGATGCCAATTCATTTGTTAATACTTTTGAGATCGCCAGAACTCAGGGTGTTGCATTTAGGTCAAGGTCAAGGTCGAAATTGACTAAAAAATAGCAAGTTTTGAATGGTTACAAAAAGTTTTCCCATTTATTTGTCATTTGTTCTCCCCTGTGTTCTCACATTTCTTTAGGAATGGTACTCCTTCATATTCCCCCACCTTAATCCCTTTCAGTTAGTTTATTTAACATTTTGATTTGACCTCTGATGACCCTGAGAGGTCAAATAAAAAATGGCCGCCAGTCCGCATGGTCTAATGTACAAACACGCTTAACTTTTGAACCAAATAGTCCAGAAAAACGTTTAAGGTGTCATTTCCAACTAACTTGGGGATGCCAATTCATTTGGTAATACTTTTGAGATCGCAAGAACTCAGAGCTTAGCATTTAGGTCAAGGTCAAGGTCAAAATTGACTAAAACAAAGCAAGTTTTGAATGGTTACAAAAAGTTTTCCCATTTATTTGTCATTTGTTCTCCCCTGTGTTCTCAAATTTCTTTAGGAATGGTTCCCCTGCATAGTCCCCCACCTTAATCCATTTCAGTTAGTTCATTTCACATTTTGATTTGACCTCTGATGACCCTGAGAGGTCAAATAGAAAATGGCCGCCAGTCCGCCGCATGGTCTAATAATTGTACAAACACGCATAACTCTTGAACCAAATAGTCCATAAAAACGTCATTTCAAACTAACTTGGGGATGCCAATTCATTTGGGAATACTTGTGAGTACGCCAGAACTCAGGGCTTTGCATTAAGTCAAGGTCACGGTCAAAATTGACAAAAAATAGCAAGTTTTGAATGGTTACATACAGTTTTTCCATATATTTGTCCCCCTATATAATGTTCTCAATTATTGTAGGAGTGGTTCCCCTGCATAGTCTCCATCGTAATCCCTATCAGTTAGTTTATTTCACTAATTATAGCACCAAACCATTTGTCTTGTAACTGACCATATGCATAGCATGGTCAGTGGGGAGCTAGGTAGTATACGGCAAAAACCTCAATTCAAGTCAGGAAAACTGCTCCTTTTCATTACTGCTCAATAATACTGGTAAGATGTTTTTTAAGTTACTTTGTGTTTTATTTGGTGCTAAGTAATTTAACGGATCACTACAGAGTTTGAGGAACAGGCCATAAAGCAAAATAACGGTTCTGCTAACACTAGACAACATCACCATGACCAGCAACCTGGAGTGCAGGCAGCATTCTTGAGGGATGGGAACTTCTGACAGTACTGAAAGAGATGGGGAATCCATTTCTAGAACAAAGTCAAGACCTACTAGTCATTGGCAGTGTACGACACCTGTCACACAAACACTTCATACGAACAAGTTGCCATTTTTCAGTCGGCAGCCGGCGAAGGTTATGTTAAAACAGTAGGCACAGCTTGCAGCACTTAAGAGGGACTGTGGTCTCTTTTTGAGGATGTACATCTCGTGTCAGACAAGGGATGGAGATATGGACAATTTTTTCTCTCATGAAAACCAGGCAGCCCCGCCAGCTTTGTTAACTGGAGGAAAATGCGGTTTGGAGTTAAAGCAGATCTACTTCGCTGCCTGGAATCAAATCTGCCCGAAAACAATAGTGCACCTGTGGCCCAAGCAATAATTATTGATGGTGAAGCTGCGGTTCAAATGCTCAATCCTGGAACATCAAGAACATTTCAAGAGTATGGAGAAAGAGTGTTTGCCCCATACATCTTTGCTCAACTCAAGAAAAGCATCCGCATCGACCTTGGCTAGGGTGTATACTTACCTGCTAGCCTGAAAGCCTCAATAAGGCAGGAAAGGGCACCAGGAAAAGGGTGGCTCTTTCTACTGTGCTGCCAGAAAGCTGGAAGGACTTCTTTCGAGTCAATGAGAACAAACCCGAATTGTTGGATTTCATGTCATGTCGTTCATCTTCCTCTACCACAGGGCAAGGAACTGTATAATATGCAACAGATGGAAGTGGAGTACTCTGCTCTCCTGCTGAGTCACACTTGGCAGGCCTTGCCCCATGGGTGTAAAAGGGTAACCATACGTACTGGTGGTACTGATGCGGTTGAACTGGCTGTGGCTTCATTCAGCAAGACAGCTCCTGATGCTGTGGATCGCTTTTGGTGTCAGATCAAGCTTTAGGTACATAGCTTTTCACAAAATCATGATGGTTGCCACCATGAGTCCGACACAATGTATGACTCTCCCAACTTTTTTAATGCGTTCACCGGGTGTCAGACTGTTTCTGCATCCAGAGGAAAAACTTAGAAGTCTTTCCCAGAAGTGAATGATTCCTTCAGTGAACTCCTGTGCATGCCTAGGGAGGTCAGTGAAGGATCAATGTTACTGCCAGAGCAATTTGTGGTGCTGATACGACCGAACCAGTGAGAGCATGGTAGTGAATGATGCCAGGAAACAGCTCTTCGCACAGAAGTCTAGAAACCTGGAGAACTTTCCTCCAACCCAGACAGCACTCAAGCAGCACATCAAGCGCACTTGCTACCCGGCCAATTGTTGGAACCAGATATTGGCCAAGAATCCAGAGATGCCAGAGCCATCTGACTTGGGCTGGACAAACGAAACAACTAGGTGGCAGCCTCTTTGGATCACTCTCCCGGAAGCATCAAAATTGTGCCATGAATAATCCACTGTCGCTGCAAGAAAGGATGCACTGAACTGTGCTCTTGTTCTGGAGACTGTTAGATTTTGATCGTTACCATTAAGATAATTCATAAGTTGTGGATAGTGCTAAATTCATGGGTTAATGAACAGGTTTTAGGTCGTATTTGGAATAGCTTTTTTGGTCTTCTGGGCCCAATTTCTTAAAGCTGCTTACCGGTAATCAAATTTTCGTGCTATAACTGTAGCAGACAAATTTGGTTAGCAAGAAAACAAGGCGTCCACCTTGTGCGTTCACAATGGATTTGCATTGTTACAAAATTAATTTTCGTCCAGTAAGCAGCGTAAGGTTAATGCATTTTCGTGTGCTTACGGTTAGCAGTGCTATGAAGTAGAAACTCATACGTAAGCACAGAACCAGCCGATAAGCAGCTCTATGAAATATGGCCCTGGATAGCCAAAGTGGTGGTACACGGGTCCTATAATTTTGTTGTATAAATAATGACCCCTTAAGTGTCAAAATAGAGGCAAAGTTTATTTTAAAAAAGAAAACATCACTTTTGTTGGCCTAATATGACCTTGAACTTGACCTTATTGCAAATCCCTGAGTTCTGGCGATCTCAAAGTATTGCGTAATGAATTGGCATCCCCAAGTTAGTTAGAAATGACACCTTAAACGTTTTTCTAGACTGTTTGGTTCAAAAGTTACCACGTTTGTACATTGGCCATGCGGACTGGCGGCCATTTTGGATTTGACCTCTCATGGTCATCGGAGGTCACATCAAACTGTGAAATAAACTAACTGAAAAGGGTTAAGGTGGAGGACTCTGCAGGGGAACCATTCCTTAATAAATTTGAGAACATAGGGGAGAACAAAATGGGGATTTAACCTTCAGTAACCATTCAAAACTTGCTATATTTGGTCAATTTTGACCTTGACCTTGACCTAAATGCAACACCCTGAGTTCTGGCGATCTCAAAAGTATTACCAAATGAATTGGCATCCCCAATTTAGTTGGAAATGACACCTTAAAAGTTTTTCTGGACTATTTGGTTCAAAAGTTACCGCGTTTGTACATTAGACCATGCGGACTGGCGGCCATTTTGGATTTGACCTTTCAGGGTCATCAGAGGTCAAAACAAAATGTGAAATAAACTACCTGAAAAGGATTAAGGTGGAGGACTATGCAGGGGAACCATTCCTAAAGAAATTTGAGAACAAATGACAAATCCCATTTGTAACCATTCAAAACTTGCTATTTTAAGTCAATTATGCCCTTGACCTTGACCTAAATGCAAAACTCTGTGTTCAGGCGATCTCAAAAGTATTACCAAATGAATTGGCATCCCCAAGTTAGTTGGAAATGACACCTTAAACGTTTTTCTGGACTATTTGGTTCAAACGTTAAGCGTGTTTGTACATTAGACCATACGGACTGGCGGCCAGTTTGGAGTTGACCTCTCGGGGTCATCAGAGGTCAAATCTGACTTCCCTCTACATCTGAAAATAAATCTTATGGTGTAAACTAACTATGCTAGAAGTTTCATGCTTTTGTCAAAAAGTGCACAATTTTCTTGCTAAGACGCTGCATCAATGGAGGTCTTTATAATAGCGATACGCGCATATCGTGGACATATTGTGCGAGAATGGGAAAGCGTGTCTGTTTTTTTTTATTATAGGGGTGAGAAGACATAAGCCCCTAAATGCTGGCGTACTGATGGGGGGGGGGGGTGGGTTTTATTTCTTATTCGATACCAGTGATTTACAAATGTTGCTGTTATGACATGATATTCCGGTATTTTTTCTCCATTTTTTTGTAAGTCATACCTTTTTATGCGTTTGTTGGAAAATAAGAAATTCCCAAGTTACAGTCGGGCGAAAAATACGCTTATTTAGAAACCTTTTTGTCATGGTCTGCAAAGTGGCTGGGCTTGAGCCGCCCCCCCCCCCCCCCCCGCCCCTCCCCTCACTTTTTGAAAAAAGTATGTTAAAGAGAAAAAGAAAGAAAGACGGAGAGAAAAATTAAGTGACCGGCCAATGTCACAAATTAGGTATTAAAAATATTCATATGTCCGTAATTAAATACCTAAAACCTCAGAGCTCACGGAGGCTCCGCCCCCGGACCCCACCATGGGCCCTAATTGAAGGCGGTCCCCTGGATGCTCATCTGACCGTAATTAAATACCTAAAATCCCCGAGCTTCCAGGGGTTCTGCCCCCTGGACCCCATCAAGGGCTCTAAGACGGGCCCATGGATGCTCATCTGAACGTAATTAAATACCTAAAACCCCTGAGCTTCCGGATTCTCTGCCCCCTGGAACCCACCAAGGGCCCTAAGGCGGGCCCCTGGATGCTCATCTGACCGTAATTAAATACCTAAAACCCCTGAGCTTCCGGGGCTCTGCCCCCTGGAAACCACCAAGGGCCCTAAGGCGGGCCCCTGGATGCTCATCTGACCGTCTTTAAATACCTAAAACCCCTGAGCTTCCAGGAGCTCTGCCCCCTGGACCCCACCAAGGTCCCTAAGGCGGGCCCATGGATGCTCATCTGACCGTTATCAAGTACCTAACACCCCTTAACTTCCGGGGGCTCTGCCCACTGGACCCTACCAAGGGCCCTAAGGCGGCCCCCTGGATGCTCATCTGACCGTAATTAAATACCTAAAATCCCCGAGCTTCCAGGGGCTCTGCCCCCTGGACCCCATCAAGGGCTCTCAGGCGGGCCCATGGATGCTCATCTGAACGTAATTAAGTACCTAACACCACTGAGCTTCCGGGGGCTCTGCCCCCTGGACCCTACGAAGGGCCCTAAGGCGTGCCCCTGGATGCTCATCTGACAGTAATTAAATACCTAAAACCCCTGAGCTTCCGGGGGCTCTGCCCCCTGGAACCCACCAAGGGCCCTAAGGCGGGCCCCTGGATGCTCATCTGACCGTAATTAAATACCTAAAACCCCTGAGCTTCCGGGGGCTCTGCCCCCTGGAACCCACCAAGGGCCCTAAGGCGGGCCCCTGGATGCTCATCTGACCGTCTTTAAATACCTAAAACCCCTGAGCTTCCGGGGGCTCTGCCCTCTGGACCCTACCAAGGGCTCTACGGCGGGCCCCTGGATGCTTATCTGACCGTAGTTAAAAACCTAATACCCCTGAGCTTCCAGGGGCTCTGCCCCCTGGACCCAAACAAGGGCCCTAAGGCGGCCCCTGGATGCTCATCTGACCGTAGTTAAATATTAAAACCTCTGAGCTTCTGGGGGCTCTCTCCCTCCCTGGAAGATGCCAATGGCCTAAAAGAGGGCCCCTGGATGCTCATCTAACCGTAATTAAATACCTAAAACCCCTGAGCTTCCGGGGGCTCAGCCCCTTGACCCCCTGCCGAAGCTAATGCCCTGGAACCACGCCTATTTACGCTCTACCTGATCGTTAATAATCCACTTTGAAAAACGTTCCGCGGGACCTGCATGTAACGTGTAAGACTGGTGGTGATGCAGATTTTCGTCTGTCCCCCCCCCCCCCCCCCTTCCGAACGTTTTTTCTCATTACGTCACTGCCCCTGGAAGATGACCTCCGACGCCGGCGTCGGAGCTTCCTGGAGTTAGTCCATATCATGCATAATTTATGTCCATTTACGTACCAAATAATTTGCCAGAAATATTGTGCCTACTTGAGTTGAATCGTATATGGTACATAATACGCTGGAAATGATCAGTTGTAGCATATTTACTAGCTTGAACTTCTAGAGTATTACATGTAGATTTCCACTTGAGAAACTGCTGATTTAAAAGTTAAGCACAATTAAGCACATTGGCTTAATTTCTTCTTTCCTTGTTACCCACATCCCAATTAAAATTCAATAAACAGAAGTAATCAAAGATTGTCTATGACAGTGTCACTGCATGGTGGAACTGTAAGTCGAACGTTGTTTCAAAGGAAACAAGCTACGACAAGTTTGCATTTTATTTTATTCTGATTTAAAAAAATGTTATTCTATGTATGAAAAGACCATATGATTTATGCAACGGGCATGATAGAACTCTAATGTAGGCGGTGACGTGTTCTCAAAATTATAAGCTGGTACCTAATGACATTTTCCAATCATCAAATCGTGAGATCCTTAGAAGTTCAAGGAGTTAGTAACTATTTTAAATTATTCATGGCTAAGCAGAAAAGATTTCAAATTGATCTCAATTGTAGTTGCGGAACTTCCTATTTGAAACACACAAAGACTAAAACTGAGATTCAATCGAATCAAGTAGTTTCATAATGTTCCTTCGATTTTTGTACTGAATTACTTGTAATCCAGAGAAAAAATAACTTTGCATACCTAGCCGAAACTATTTTATGAGAAAAATTTATGTCATTCTAATCTAATCACAATAGGGATAATGCAGAGTATTGGTTGCTTACAAGCATACACGTGTTTTCTTGGTAGTCAGGCAAAATAAACCATCAAACCAAACATGGCGATATTATATTATATTCATGTTGATCGATGCACTAACTTTTCTTGGTCATGGACAAGATTATGACAAGCGACTGGAAGGGGGGGAGGGGTGGGTTGGTGGTGTTGGGGGGGGGGGGGGAGGCAACTGCCAATGTCCACATTTCCTGAAACATCCCAGAGTACAGAAGAAGAACTGATCAATTGCACTCAGCGCTCCAAATCCTTTGAACTTTCTGCACTACTAAATGTCTAATCACGTTTGTCCAGTTAATATACCGATATACTGGCAAAAATCAGAGGAATATCTACAATAAAGCACCTTTTTGGCTCAAAATTTATATTTCACACATTACATCACTCATTGTAATTGATATCAGAATGAAGGTATTTTAATTATCCATCTTTTGACACCAAATACATGGTGATTAGAGGTTTTAGTTCAAAGTTATCTTTAAAACTCGATGTAAACATACCAATTGGTCCTTAATACACTAATGCACGTATATGCATACAGTTAATGTACACGTGGGCACAAAAAAACACACCAAACAGGTCCTTAATACACTAATGCACGTATTTGCGTACAGTTAATACACATGTGGGAAAAAAATGTTGTTTTTGTGGAAATCAAATCAATAACTTTGGATTGCTATAACTTTTTATTTAAACAATATATAAACCTCTCCCTTGAACAGGATATTCTCGGTGTACATAAGCAAATCCCTGGAAAGTTATGAAAAAATGCAATTCTTCAATTTTGATATATGGAAAATAATGTTTTTTGATAAAATTCTATTTTTCGAAAAAAAAATCACAAAAATCATGTTTTTTACTTAAATTTTCGATGTTAATTAATCCCAAATTCCTTGAAATTGGTATCAAAATGTAGATAATTTAAGTCTCTTTCATATGAAACTCATGGTAGTTCAAGGTTTCCTTAAATATTGTTTACATTATACTATTTTGTCGTCAAAAGGGCCACTTTTTTGGTGGGGGCGTCCCCCTGGCCACACCCAAGGAAAATCTTCCCAGCTAGGTTGACCCCTCCCCCCCCCCCTGGCTCCCGGTCTAGGACCCTAAGGAAATGAAGGAGTGGTCTGAAAATTTGAACCCCATCATTTTTGGCCAATTGGGACCCTTTGGAAGCCAAAACAGCAAAAAAAATCAACTTTGGCACAAAAATCCTACGGGAGCTGTTTCATTGACATACCGTACCACACTACAATAGGATATCTTGTCGTTGAAAGAAGGCAGCTCTTGCTAATGCTGAGCGCAAGTCGACCTCTTTGGCAGACTTGCCTTCCTCACTCAGTACACTGCCTAGATACTTGAAGTGGTTGACTTGCACTAGTCTGTTGCCATTTATCATGATGGTTAGTTATTTTGTCTTGGCCTTACTTATCATCATCACCTTCGTTTTCTTCTCATTTATTCTCATGCCATAGCTCCTGACCACTTGGTCCATCTGTACCATCTGTCTTTGAAGGCCATTGGCAGTGACAGCGAGCGTGGCCTGATCATCAGCGTACAATACAGACTTAATTAGCACTCCTCCAACATTCACTCCTTCTTCCAACGTTGCCAGTGCTTCTCTTACCATGCATTTGCATATATATTGAAGAGAAGGGGAGACAGCAGGCATTCCTGACGTGTTCCCCGTCCAATACCGGCTGGTTCAGAGACCCCATCTCCAACGCGAATGCTTGCAGTCTGAGACATGTACAGGGATGCAGTCAGTCTACGGTCTCCCCAATCAACACCAATGGCTGACAACACTTCCATCAGCCTAATATCCACAATACATGTGCAAAACATGCCTATACAAAATTCATTGTAACTCTTCAGAGTGGATGGGAACTCCAAAATTTAATTGTAGTTGGATTGATTATGAGTTGGAGATATGATTTAGTGTCATTTTACCCTCAATTAACTCATGACGTCATCATAATGGCCTCCGAACTCAAAATTTTAATTTGCATATGATGAAGTCAGCATATTTTTGGAAAATTGATTGTATCTCTTAATATTGATTGATTTTCTTCCGGATTTTGATATGTTCTAGCTGAGACGATTCTTTAGAAATGCCGTAGTCACAATTTTCATTTTGATAAAGTCATTATGTCCTATTTTTGGGATTAAAGGAGGCATGTCAATTTTTCACATTTTGCGTGTATTATCTACGTCTTTCGCGAGCAATATCTCCGTCGTGTTAGCTTCGTTTTCGCTGAGCTTCGAGTATGTAGTAGCTGAAACAATAAGCTATCACCAATGTGCCCTTTATTCTTCGATCAGATGCCGGGATTATGCTCATATTTCACTTGCAAAGTGGGATTTGAGAATTCCATTTTCCGTTCACGTGTAATCGCTATGGGAAATGTTTTGGTATATCGGTATTAAACGCACTTGTTTTATTTTTATTTTTCCACCACTTTCTTGTGAGCGTGATTGCTCAAATTCGGCTAGATCAATTTTCATCAATTTTGTGTCAGTTATCAGGCTTATCAAGGTCAGGTGCCAGCATTTTTTTGTCAAGGTCATCAGGTCACCCTGACGTCATCCTGGCGCCATTTTGTAAAATCCCATTATCAATCATATCTTCATGATGCGTCATTCAAAGGTCATTCATATTCATATCACATATATTTCAGGTCAAGGGTCAACAGGTCACATAAAGGTCATGACATGCGCAAACGCGCGCGTCAAAATTAAAAAATGCTCAAAATTACATTTCAACAATTTCCGGCCTTGCGCGCAGCGCCTACAAAACGTAAAAATGCCGTTTTTTCGTATGGTTTGTATTCCTGACACTATTTTTGACAATTTTCAACTATTTCCAGTCATTCTCTTACTTCCATAATGCCACACGAGTGCGTCAAACTTTAAGTACATTTTTTTCCTCGAATTTGTGACAAATATTTAGCAGCGTTTCATCAAGTCGGTGAATATGCGGGGGGGGGGTAGGAGTGATGGAGAGGAGAACCAACTTTTGTTTGGGGGGGGGCGAATATATATATATATATATTTTGTTTTGGGTCAGGGGGACATGCTTTTGTTGTTTGTTTAAAGAAAGATTAAATCTACGTTATTATCCTAGTTTTGTTTACAGTTTTTGGGGGGCTAGGGGAGGGGGGGGGGGAGGGGTGGGTAAAAAAAAATCGCCACGTGAATCCGCGCCTGCATTTCAGCAACATTTGTACATCACTGGTATCGAATTAATAATAAACCACGTTTGAATTTTATGTTAAGCCCCTCCAACACTACGTCAGTGATATCTATATGTATATATATATTTATATCGCCACGTGAATCCGCGCCTGCATTTCAGCAACATTTGTACATCACTGGTATCGAATTAGTAATAAACCACGTTTGAATTTTATTTTAAGCCCCTCCAACACTCAGTGATATCTATATATATATATTATATATAATGCTAAATATATTACTCATTGCGGATATAGTATCTAAAATATTATCGCTAGTGACATTCGTTTGTCTCGCAATGTATGGTCAACAAGGGATCTAAAAGATCACGACGTTTCGTGTGCTGCTGCTACACTTCGACAAATGAACAATTATACAAGCAAGCGTGTTTTATACTATACGGGTGGACTGGCGGTCAATAATTAAAACAATAACGGACAAGGCTTATTGGTCGAAGCACATAGGTGCTCAACTAATTAACGGGCCGTTGGCTCGGTGCGGGCCGGCTGGACGGGGAGTGTCGTGGCGGCGTATCGTACGCATCCAACATTCGGGAATATCGAATCCGTTGTCTCTGTTGAGACGTATATATTAGGGACTTTTAGATTGTCACAATGACAACGTAGATTGCTACGATCGACGTCCTTTTAATGCACTGCCTTGAATGGACGTCACATGTATCAGTCCACGCAAATCTAAAAGTCCCTATCGATAGCTTCTTTAACCCTCCGTGTGTACCAATGTCGCTCTTGTGAAAGGCATTGAACCCGTCCCGGGTCTAGCTGATGCTGGTTATCCCAAGCATGTTCGGCTACGACTGAGTTGTCAGTTCTGCGGAGCCTGACGTCCCTCTTATGCTCAGTGATTCTTTCTGATATCGGACGGGCAGTTTCACCGATGTAGGATCGCTATCACATCTTTTACAAGGGATGATGTACACAATGCCGTCCCGTCTGTGTTGATGAATAGGATCCATTAGACGTGTTAGTTGTTGACGTAGGGTGGTATCTGATCTGATAACCGTTCGGATGACATGGCTCTCTAGGCGGCTTTTGAGTTGTTGGGAGACACCATCAATATACGGCAAGACTGTGAATGCCTTGTATGACTTCTGATCCTTTGGTTCCGACGATATCTTCTTGGTGTTGTGTACAAAACGGCGTGGATAACCGTTAATACAGGGCACTGTGGACACGGGTCCGCTCTTTATGCTGTTGTGGACAAGTCACAATGCGTGCTGCTCTGTCAATTAGACATTTCACTAGACCTCTTTTCACAGATATGGGATGGTGAGAGTCAAACGCTATGTAGTGGCCTGTGTGAGTAGGCTTCCTGTAGACGGAGGTGGAGAGTCTATGGTTGTCGTGTCTGTGAACTATTTGTCTAAGAATGCTATCTTCCCTTCACATTCCCATCTCCGATGTGAACTGGATGGATGGTTGGCGGCTGTTCACGTGTTTAAGCAGATTTTCTGTTTCTGAGCTGGAGACAATACATGGAGAGCTTCGAATATGAAGCGTTAGACACATGTCTCCTCTCTTGCATGACTCGTGTTTGGAAGAGATGTGTAAATGATACCACAGAAAATCTGCTTAAACACATGAACAGTCGCCAACCATCCATCCAGTTCACATCGGAGATGGTTGCCATATGAACAAATTTGACCCACATTCGGCCAAAAGATCAATGAGGCATTTTGTGTACCTCCCACACAGACGACGAACAATCGAGTGCACTAGAGCGTAACATCAAGGTGCCGGACTCGTCGATTTTTATGAAATTATAGGGTTTATCGTAGAAAACTGGTGAGAGTGTGAATGTCAACACCGCCGTGCGAGCGTGACTTGTCAACTCTCTCTCTCTGTCGATGTCCATGCTCTGTCTCTCTCTTCCCTCTTCTTCTCCCGAAAAAAAGAAAACAAATCAGGAAATTATATATGTTAGTCTAGTAGATGCAGATGCACATCACAATGCATAAGTCCATTGTAATCCCTCCGTCTAAGATGGGCGGGATCACCCTGCAATATGAATACGCGATTCCTTCACTAGCAGATCGCTATGAATATTTAGATCTGCTCATAAAGCGAGTTCAGAGTGCCATTAATTTGCTAAATTTCAGGAAAACTAAAGAATTCAGTGTCTCGTGAAAGATATAATCTAATCCCTACACACCTTTTTTGTAAAAGATCGTCCATAATATCTAAATTCCCTTCAGTAAATTGCTGAAATCAACATAAAATGTGTCTTTTCCATCGCCGCGGAGCTGAGTCAAATGTGGTGGTCGAAATACGCACGGCTGCGAGCACGGTGTGTAAGCCTCATTGTCCGCTGTGTAAAATCTTCGCTTACGTACAATGCATAAATTACGGAGGTCGATGCGTAAATTTCAGAAAGCTTCTTTTTATTGGATTGAAATTGGCCCTAATTTCTCGACAACCAATCAAATTATGTGTTACATCAGACGGTAGGGGATTACATATCCTCTGTTTTGGCGCCCGAGCTGGCCCAATAACAAGTCGCAGTTACGAGCATTAGCTCCTTGAAGTACACAACCTCAGTGAAAAAGGCGGATTTTCACGTGACCGCCATAGAGAATTCACAAAGTAAATGATTGTTGTCCCCTTTTGAAGACGAAAAGGCCCTAATTTCCAGTGAACAAATCACTTCGAAATTGGTTTCAATGGAAAGAACAGTAATTGAATACGTGATTTCCACCCGAGCTGATGTGAAATCAAAGTTTCTTTTCATTGTAGGAGCATTTCTTTGCACACTTAGCGCATTTTCAAAGAAGATTTCACGTGTTGTAGACCGCGGAGCGAGTCCGCGTTTAGCAGATGCCCGAAATTTGTTCATATTATATGGCGGCTGTTCATGTGTTTAAGCATTGAGGAACCTATTGAAAAGCTGTGCTTGTGTATTTTAGGTTCATGGTAAGAGTAAAACAGTGAGACAGATAGCGAGACCGAGACAGAAAGAGAGAGAGAGAGAGAGCGCGCAAGAAGGATTGATAAATCATTTTCCAAATATTTATGTTGTTAACATTTTGGTTGAACACAAGGGGTCATCAAAATTGCTCGTTTATTTATCTGTTCTGTATTCATATTTGTATCTAATGTACAAATCATGATGAGCTTCTTATAATTGTCATTATCTTCAACACAATTTGCATTTTTAATTTTGGAACGCATATCACAACCATGTTACATGTTTCCTATTCTATTAAACTTACTCTCCCGTCTCCTGCACTATGGGATTGGGCGTCTGTTGTAAAGATTACCAGATGGCGAGCTTTGGGTCTCCAACCGATGATGTTCTGTCAAAGTAAAGATATATTGTTAAATATTTCAAATATCACTATAATCTCTGACTTTCTTTTCACATCATATAGTTGAGTCAATCGAAACATGTTTGAATAGGTGTACACATTAGAAATGAGGGAGGCAGGGTAAAGTCTATGTTTGACGGATACGGATGTATTAACAAAATTTAAATAGATAACTTAAATTATCGACAACGAAAAAACACGCAGACATAAAGTCTGTCAGACTGATAGAAATATAAAGGGATAGTTATATAAATAATAGATATACACATAATTATACAGAGAATGTTGAGGGAGATACGTTAGATTAGACAAAAGATACAAAATAACAAATGAAGAAGCGAGAAAGAGAGATGATACGTTTGAATTGATCGTTTTAGCTATGAAGAAGCAATAATGGACCAGCATTTAAATAGAGGCTGAGATGGAGAGAGAGAGAGAGAGAGAGAGAGTGGCTGAGATGGAGAGAGAGAGAGAGAGAGACTGAAATGAAGAGGGAGAGAGAGAGAAAGAGTGAGACTGAGATGGAGAGGGAAAGAGAGAGATAGAGAGAGAGACTGTGATGGAGAAAGAGAGAGACTGAGATAAATAGAGAGAGGGAGAGAGGGAGAGAGAGAGAGAGATAAGCAGACAGGGAGCGATAGCGAAGATTGACAAAAAAACGAGGAAAATAAAAAAAAAAGCGATTCACACATTTTACACTGACAATAAAATTCCTACATTGTCTAAACCTTTATAATCTTAAAATAATTGACGTATGCATAAGCATGGCAACGGGATGTTGACAACATCTCACTGTCGTGTCGTGTAAACGATGAGACATGCCAGGTCTCTAGCGTGCCTGAACATGATATTTTGTCAATAATTTTTGTCATTTGCGAAGTAAATGAAAATGATCTTGCAAATCAGATATAACAGGGGAAAAGACAAGATTTTTGGCATTAACAAGAATAATTAAATGACGATTCATATCTGAGTGTAAAAGTGACAATTCATAAAAAGCTACTAATTACTACCACAAGTTAGTTGCTTACAAATTTTATTGCATGCAAAAAACATTGGTATGAGTTGCAGTAGCTCCATGATCACAATGAAGCTGTACATTATTCTATTGTTTGCCTTATTGCCATTCATTGTCTGTCCACCTGATCCTGACTCTAAAGGAGTTTGGTTCACCTTTTGTAAGAAGAATGCCTGGTTGTTAGGAGGACAAGTATGTTAGAAAAGGCATTTTGTATTATAGTAACTCATGTGCGACATTGAGAAAATCTCTCTTGCTTCTCGCCGGGGCCCATACGGCGAGTAAAAACAGACATTTTGGGAATTTCCCGCCGGTGTCCGGCCGGCTGACGTAACGTTCCGACGGGCGCCGGGACAGTTTTTTTAAGCCGTACGGGCGCCGTGGTGCTGAGTTTGCTGCTCCCAAATCTCCCGGCATTTTTATCTGACCGTTAGGCCGTAGAAAGCCCGTAAAGGGCCCGTAGGGCACCTTAAGGGTTCCGTGCTGGCTCCGGACGGTGCCCGGACGGCCCCTCCCGATTTTGTTGAGTAAATTCTCATGAAAAATCTTTACGGGCGCCTTGCGGTGCTCAAGGGTGCCGTACATGTACCCTACGGCTCCCTCACGGCCCCCTCAAGAGCCCCGGTGATATGCACAACACCGGGTGTCTGCCGTCCGGCGGCCATTTGAAATGAATATTGCCCGTGCGGGCCCCTCACGGCGGCATCTCAAAATGTACAACGCAGCTTTAAATACAGGAGGTGCGGATGTCAGAGGACACATAGTTCAGTGCACCGCACGGCACCCGCCCGGGCCCCGGCAGGGCACCTTCCGAGATCCATGGGTGCACCTTCTCATCGGACGGAGCCCGTAAGCTTACCGGCCGGCACCCTGCCGTCACCCTTGTGGGCGCCTTGCATTTCACTCGACCAATTTTCACCGGGCACCTCCCGGGCACCGCAGAATATGTGACTACACATGCCGTAGAAATGAAAATCGGAAGGTTCCCGTACGGTCTCTTAATCAACGGCAAGCCGCCGGGTAGGGAAAATCGTACGGGGCCCGGTTTATATATGACCTAGGTATAATCCAGGCCGTCACCCCAGTAGTATTCATGAGAAGGGTGGGGAAGATTCATGTAACTCAGACGAGAACTCAGATTATAATAATATAAACTTAATACCTAGCGTGGGTCAGTTTGTGTATAAAAGAGACAAGCTTTTAGAGGTGAATTGTTTCAATAGTCTTCCTCATGATGTTTGGGCAACGATCTGTTCCCTTGTTTTGGGGAGGTCATGTAAATCTACAGGGCGTGGCCGGAAAGGTGGTGCTAAGGCAAAGAAAAACAGAAAACTGCTATTGTGTGTCATGAAAATTGTCCACTTTCCTCTGTGGATGCACACACGCCTTTATGGGTAGAGGACACTGCTCCATGCTCTAAGCCTAAAGAATGCAGAATAAAACAGATATTGTTATAGATCATTGATATTGATTTTGATATTGACAATCATGTATCTAACTGAGACTTGGTTAACAGACACAGAAAGACATAGAAAGACAATTGGGGATTTAACCGCACCAGGTTTTAACCTTATTCATGTACCTCGCTCCTTTCGCAGTGGTGGGGGAGTTGCCATAATACACCATTATTCTATTGAGAGTAAATTGCTACAGATGCATCATGCTGCATCCTGGCAGTTTTGAGAGTATGTGTGTCTGTATGAAATTTAAAGGAACAAAATCCCCTATTAAGCTTGTAGTCCTCTATCGAGTATCGACCACCATACAGTCAAAAGAATAAAGTTGGTTTTAATGTGTTCCTTGGAGAATTCACTAATTTCCTTACATCCTTGCTGCCAGTTTCAAGCAAGTTAATTATTGTAGGTGATTTTAACGTCCATTGTGATGATCCTGCCACTACAGAGAACAAGAAGTTTCTTGACCGTAACATTGAGTCTTTCAACTTGAAACAACATGTAAATAAGTCAACGCATAAGACATTACATTAAGATCACATTATAGATGATTACGCGCATTGATGATAAAGAGCTGATAAGTGCTCTGGTTTGAAATTTGAAATTAAATAAACGTACTAGAAATAGAAAAGTCATTTCATACAGGAAACTTAAAGCCATAGATCATGAAAAGTTGGCTGATGATTTGCTTGCGTCTGATCTTCTTGTTCATGCTTCTTCTGATGTTAATACTCTAGTTAATCAATTTGATACAGGTCTTCAGTGAATTCTAGACAAACATGCTCCTCTCACAAAGGGTATGGTAACCATACGCCCTCGAAACGTCTGATATACATGTGACATTGCAGAAGCAAAACGCTCCCACTTAGCCGAGTTGTATTGGCGAGTTATGGCGCGTTGTGAGGAGTTGCCTCAAAGAGGCACTCGCAATACTCGCGAATAGATCTTCTCACTATGAACATGACTGACAAAGAAAGCGGACAAAATATACAGTTCCTCGGGTAGACAAAGGAACATCCCTTCACTGCTATTATGTAAAAATGTGTAGAACAGGTGTCACGTTCATATTCACCTTTTTACATAAAAATAGCAGTGAAGGGATGTTCCTTTGTCTACCTGAGGAGCTGTATATTTTGTCCGCTTTCTTTTTCTGTCATGTTCATAGTGTCTTGTAACTCGGGATAACTCGCAACAACTCGGTATGGCTCGGCGTAACCTTTTACAACATTCCACGGCTCTCCTCGAAGTCGAGAGCAGTTCCAGAATTTTGAACATGTTCATAATTTTCACTGAATCGGTGTAACTCAAGGTGAACTTGCTTGCACCCGTAATATACTCGCATTACTCGTAACAAGCTTGCACTGCACTCTTCATAACTCATAGCGACTCACCACCTTCAAGTATACGCGAGTGCTATTCGAGTTTCCAAGAGTGGAGTACGAGCACGACGATCGTGCTGCTTGTCATGCCGAGTTGCCTACGATATTAACGCGAGTTTAGATCGAGTACGGGGACTTACGGCGAGTGTCGTATGAGCATGAGTAGGGCGATCATAACGAGCATGACGAGCACACCATGATACGTCAGCTGGCCTACAATTGTGCAGAAAATCAAGGCCTATCCCTTTAATGATAATAAGCGCTATATAAAAATTAAATATCATTATTATTATTATTTTCACCTCTTATAAGTGCCCTTTTATTTTGACAAGTGCCCCTTTTCCTTCGAAAAGTTCCCATTTTCCTTTGCAATAAATGCCCTTTTTCACCTTTGATAATTGCCTCCTTCACCTCTGACAATTTGCCTTATTCAAATCTGAGATGTGCCTCTTTTATTTTGACAAGTACCCTTTTTCCTTTGTAAGAAGTGCCCTATCCCCTTTTTATAAATGCCCCTTTTCACCTCAGATAAATGCCCATTTCCAATTTTCATCAGTGCCTTTTTTCATCCCTGGTGAGTGCCTCTTTTAGAAGGTGTAGGAAGTACCCCATTTTCACCTTTGATAATTACCCTTTGTACTTTGAAATGAGCTCCTTTTCTTTTTTGATAAATGTCCCCTTTTCCTCTCATCATTAAACGCGCCCCTAATTTCAAGCAACTAACAACAGCTTGGGTGCTCATCAAGAAACATTTGAATTTGTTGCTCCCAGTTATCACAAAAATTGTCAACATTTCTCTTAAGACTGGTCAGTTTTCTCATGATTTCAAACACGCAATTGTCACTCCTCTCCTGAAAAAGATATCACTAGACGTAGATGAATTAAAAAACTACAGACCTGTTTCAAACTTAAAGTAGATATTCATTGATTTTAAAACTAACTTTATTTTCACTATTGCAAAGTTGAAACTTTGATTCGACAAGATTATCGAAATTCAATGCTTGGAAACATTCGAAGTAATGATTATTATAAATCACAAAACGCTTCAATACAGCCCCGGCATAGCATCTGAAGAGCTCTCCGAACGCTGCTGAGATGCGTGAGATCACAGTATGGACATGATTTGCACAAGCAGACGATGTCCCATGACATGTCACACATTTTCAGTGCCTGTGTTTTCATCTTTTCTTGAGTTCTTTCTCTTACTTTACTACCGTTAGGCTCAATGTATAACCTATTGCCTCATTCTAAACCCCGCGACTGGTTTTATTTTGATGACAAATGCAGCGATATAAAAATAAAGGAATTTGTCGCTTGTAAACAAAATAAGACGCCATTGTATATTCAGCTGCACAAATCGCGGTATGTTCGGCGTTTCAAGAGGGAACACATGCCGTCCTTAATATCATTCCGGGGGGGGGGGGGTTTCAATTTGAAAGTCTGGTTTCTTTGATTGTTAATTAACCCCTATCCTGTGTATTTACAAGCAAAAGATTTTAGTTATCAGAATCGGGTCATATCCCCTTTTAGTGCAGTATGGTATGTAATCCCGTAGGATTTTTGTGCCAAAGATGATTTTTTTGCTGTTTTGGCTTCAAAAGGGTCCCAATTAGCCAAAAATGATGGGGTCCAAATTTGCAGACCCCTCCTTCATTTCCTGGGGGGTCCTAGACCGGGAGCCAGTAGGGGTCAACCTAGCTGGGCAGGAAACCAATTTTAATATGCACAGATGTAAAGATCGCATAGCTCCACATAAAAAATTGACCGTTTGGCATGTTCTAAGTGGTGGGTGTGGCCAGGGGGACGCCCCCACCAAAAAAGTGTCCCTTTTGACGACAAAATAGTAGTATGTAAATAATATTTTAAGGAAACCTTGAACCACAATGAGTTAGGTGTCATATGAAAGAGAGTTAAATTATCTACATTTCGATACCAATTTTAAAGAATTTAGAATTAATTAACATCGCAGATTTAAGTAAAAAACATGATTTTTGTGATTTTTTTTCGAAAAATTAAATTTTATAAAAAAACATTATTTTTTCATATATCAAAATGGGAAAATTGTATTTTTTCATCACTTTCCAGGAATTTGCATATGTACAACGACAATATCCTGTGCAAAGGAGAGGTTTATATATCATTTTAATAAAAAGTTATAGCAATCCATAGTTATTGATTTGATTTCCACAAAAACAACATTTTTGCCCGCATGTGTAATAACTGTATGCATACGTGCATATACGTTTGGTGTGTTTACATCGAGTTTTAAAGATAACTTTGAACTAAAACCTCTATTCACCATGTATTTGGTGTCAAAAGATGGATAATTAAAATACCTTCATTCTGATATCAATTTCGATGAGTGATGTAGTGTGTGAAATATAAATTTTGAGCCAAAAAGGTACTTTATTGTAGATATTCCTCTGATTTTTGCCAGTATATATCGGTATATTGAACTTGACAAAAGTGATTAGACATTTAGTAGTGCAGAAAGTTCAAAGGATTTAGAGCGCTGAGTGCAATTGATAAGTTCTTCTCCTGCACTCTTGGATGTTTCAGGAAATGTGGGCATTGGCAGTTGCCTCCCCCCACCCCTACCCCGCCCCTTCCAGCCGCTTGTCATAATCTTGCCAATGCCCAAGACGAGTTAGTGCATCGATCAACATGAATATAATATAATATCGCCATATTTGGTTTAATGGTTTATTTTGCCTGACTACTAAGAAAACACGTGTATGCTTGTAAGCAACCAATACTCCGCATAATTCCTATTGTGATAAGATTAGAATGACATAAACTTTTCTCAAGAAATAGTTTCGGGTAGGTATGCAAAGTTATTTTTTTTCTCTCGATTACAAGTAATTCGGTACAAAAATCGAAGGAACATTATGAAACTACTTGATTCGATTGAATCTCAGTTTTAGTCTTTGTGTGTTTTAAATAGGAAGTTCCAGAACTACAATTGAGATCAATTTGAAATATTTTCTGCTTAGCCATGAATAATTTAAAATCGTTATTAACTCCTTGAACTTCTAAGGATCTCACGATTTGATGATTGTAAAATGTCATTAGGTACCAGCTTATAATCTTGACAACACATCACTGTCTACATTAGAGTTCTATCATGCCTGTTGCATAAATCATATGGTCATTTTGAACATGTTGCTAAAATGACATGATTTTCTGTGATTTTTTCTCTTTTTGGGAGGTAAATTATACTTTTGTATGCCTTTGTTGGAAAATGACAAGTCTCCCAAATTTACAATTAGGCATACAAATATGCTTATTTAGAAGCATTCATGTCAGGGCCTGCAAAACGGTAGGGCTCGAGCCCTCCCCACTTTTTTGAAAAAGTATGTTAAAGAGAAAAAGAAAGAAAGAAAGAATGAGTGACCTGCCAGTGTCACAAATGAGGTATCAAAATATGCTCCTCTGACCGTAATTAAATATCTAAAACCCCTGAGCTACCGGGGGCTCCACACCCTGGACCCTACTTCAATAAGTGACATGGCAGTGTCACAAATAAGGTATCTTAATATGCTTATCTGACCGTATTTAATGCCTAAAACCTGTGCAGCTTCCGAGGGCTTCGCCCCTTGACCCCGACGGGGCAAAGACACTGGACCCCACGCCAATTAACGCTGCACTCGCTTCGCTCTACCTGATCGTTAATACTCCACTTAGAAAAACGTTCCGCGGGGCCGGCATGTAACGTGTAAGAGTGGTGGTGGTGCAGATTTGTCTTCTGCCCCCAACAAACTTTTTGCTCATTACGCCACTGCCCCTGAGAGGTGAGCCCCCTGGAATGTTTGCCCCCTCCCCCAATCCCAAACTGTTGCACTTTCTGCACTACTAAATGTCTAATCACGTTTGCCCAGTTAATATACTAATGAACTGGCAAAAATCAGAGGAATATCTACAATAAAGCACCTTTTTGGCTCAAAATTTATATTTCACACACTACATCACTCATTGAAATTGATTTCAGAATGAAGGTATTTTAATTATCCATCTTTTGACACCAAAAAAAAGGTGATTAGAGGTTTTAGTTCAAAGTTATCTTTAAAACTCGATGTAAACACCGAACAGGTCCTTAATACACTAATGCACGTATATGCATACAGTTATTACACATGTGGGCAAAAATGTTGTTTTTGTGGAAATCAAATCAATAACAATGGATTGCTATAACTTTTTATTGAAACGATATATAAACCTCTCCTTTGCACAGGATATTGTCGTTGTACATATGCAAATTCCTGGAAAGTTATGGAAAAATGTCATTCTCCGATTTTGATATATGGAAAATAATGTTTTTTTATAAAATTTAATTTTTCGAAAAAAATCACAAAAATCATGTTTTTTACTGAAATTTGCGATGTTAATTAATTCCAAATTCTTTGAAATTGGTATCGAAATGTAGATAATTTAACTCTCTTTCATATGACACCTAACTCATTGTGGTTCAAGGTTTCCTTAAAATATTATTTACATACTACTATTTTGTCGTCAAAAGGGACACTTTTTTGGTGGGGGCGTCCCCCTGGCCACACTCACCACTTAGAACATGCCAGATGGTCAATTTGTTATGTGGAGCTATGCGATCTTTACATCTGTGCATATTAAAATTGGTTTCCTGCCCAGCTAGGTTGACCCCCACTGGCTCCCGGTCTAGGACCCCCCAGGAAATGAAGGAGGGGTCTGAAAATTTGGACCCCATCATTTTTGGTCAATTGGGACTCTTTTGAAGCCAAAACAGCAAAAAAATCATCTTTGGCACACAAATCCTACGGGAGCTGTCTCAGTGACATACCGTACCACACTATTTTGAATGGTTTGACATGCCATTACATTAATATACACTAAATTTGACAAATAAGAGCTTTGCACTTATGTTCATTCTTTATGGGATGTCATCTGCTTGGGCAGTATTGGTCCATATAGTGACGTCATTAAAACATCGTTATTTTTCCGGCGAATCTCTCGCATATCCCAGCTGCTATGGAGGTGGTTGTATTTTTTTTATTTTTTATAAATCACCCGATATGTAGTGGACCTTAAAACTTGTACGATAGCCATCTGTTAGCTTACCAGTTTCTAGTGATACATTAGTTGACATATTTGTGATATTCTTTGAATTTTACCTTTAAAGTTCATGTCAAAGATATTGGAAAAGGCACTTTTTTTGGGGGGGGGGGGGGGGGGTCTCGAAATTTGAAAATTTGACGTTTTTCTTCGTTGGGGGGGGGGGGGGGGTAAGGTCACCTTTTTTAGGTTAGCCGTGGGCATATTTTTTTTTTATTTTTTTTTTATAATTAAAAAAAAAAAAATCCAAAGGGGGGGGGGGGGTTTAGGTTTTTTAGGGGGGTTTACACACATACAAATACCAAAGGGGGGGGGTTTGAACCCCAAACCCCTCCCCCCTGCGTACGCCCCTGTACACAACTGTACGTTTCCTTCGATCCATCCGACCCTGCAAGTGAAATTTCTGCAAGCCATCGTCTACAGGATACTATAGAAGAGATGAGGTCATGGATGATCATTAATAGGTTGAAATTAAATGAGAGTAAAACAGAGTTGCTTATAGTTCAAGTCGCAACATCATTTGATCAAGGACCGTTATATACAGATTAGCACCAAACTATTTACAAAACCATGTTATATACACCAGCTAGTAGTCTAAAATCATCACACCAGCATCTTCTTAAGATCCCAAAGACACGAGTAGCCTGTGGTGAAAGGGCTTTTTCATCTGCAGCACCTTGTCTTTGGAATAATTTACCATTTAATTTGAGAATCATAACTTCCTTATAGAGACCTTTAAAGCCAAGCTGAAATCTTATATTTTTTAACAATACCTGTACTTGGCACTATGACACTCATCCGAACTTTCTTGTCCAAACTTTCCCATTCTTTCTATTTTGTTTGTGCGCCTCGGAATAGCATTGTCTAGATAGACGGCGCTATACAAATGCCTATTATTATCATGAGTTGGAGTACATGAAAACCCCATAAACAGCAATGAGCATTAAAATATGGCGCATAATTATTGAAAATATTATCACAACGACTTCCAGTAATTCAACTTAACCACTTGACTGATATTAGCTTAATAAACGTTCTGACCTCCTGTGCTACAGCATTTTTGTACTGTACAAAAACCTGACAAAAACTGTACACTGTACAACAAAAAAGCCAGTTTTTTTTTGGAAAAGCGCCATCTACTGTTCAAGACCTGTATAACATCATGGCGGTGCTAATTACACAGTAGGGCTAGGCCTTATGCAGTGCTACGGTCTTGGCAGTGCAATGCTCTAAACACGTACATGTACGTGGTGCGCACAGGCAAGTGAGAGCGAGACCACGTACATGTACGTGGCACGCAGCCAAGTGGTTAAGGGCAACGTCAATACCCTTTTGTACTGCCTAAATAAATAGTGTTCTGTTCTGAATACATGTAAAGTCGCTATAACGTTCGCACATGAATAGATGATGATAAAAGGCTAATGAAATAATACTAGGTTGGTTGTTTGAATAACATGCTTGACTATAAATTACATTGGTAATGATAATAAGATGTAGTCTTGGTATCATACCCCGCAAACAGCAATCTGCATCAAAGCGTCAAACCCGCCATCAGGAGAATCCAAGTTACCTGAAATCACGGTGTTTGCGATACGGTTCTGAAAACATAGAATAGACAGACATTAACAACGGAGAGAGTGATAGGTTCTACTTTCACTTTAAAACAATGTTTGATTAATATGGCAAAGCTTTGGAAGTTATAGCTCCGATTAAATTACAAATGGTACAGTCCTCATATTGCATGAAAAGTAATGATAATATGTATGATGTGTATCATTAATTATGGTATATAGTTAGTTAGTAGGTACATATTTGTTACTCGAGAAAGGTTGGAGGTGCAGAGGAGCCTGATAAGCAGGATGACCTTCCGGCCCCCCCACTCAGAGGTCGAAATGACTGCATGCGTGTTGCCAAAATGTCCGGTAAAGGGGTACTTTTCGTGCGACAAAGTCCGGCCCGAGAATTGTAAAAAAAGGGGTGTATTTGACTTTTCACCCGGAGATTTTCTTTAAAAAGGGGGTGTTTTTCTTTTTTTCTATCATCTCTTTGGACTCCTGAGAAATTATTCCGAATTTAGGGGGGTACATTGAGCATTTTTCCTGATTTAGGGGGGTCTCCAAAGCAGGAAAAGCCCGCGAAAAGCCCGCGAAAGGGGGGTTCGGAAATGTTGGCAGTCCTCAGATAGGGGGTGCTTTCAAAAAGAGGGTACGAGCATATGCGTACCCTAAATAACACTGAGTGGGGGGCCGGGGATGACCTCTGGTATTGTACGGGATCGTCCCGTATTACAATCATGCGTCCCGCGTCCCGAATCAACCTCCCGGGACGCGTTTTTTTTTTTCTTTTCCGTACCGCTAATGCGTCGCAGAGGTTATTTCGACGACTTGAATAGAGGCAACATCCGACACACACACACTGAATCGCGCCGCACTGATCAAATTCTAGGATTAAGATTAGGTTTATTTAGTCTAGGTTTTTAAGGTTAAGGTTGGGGGTACGGTTTATGAATAGGATTAGAGTTAGGTAGACTTTAGCTGAAATTAGCAATCGAAAATAATTTAAACCCCTAAAACCAAGGATAACCATTGGCACTGTCGGCTGATGTGTTATGATCTGAAAACTTGACAAGATCAGTGCGGCGTGATTCAGTGTGTTTGTCGGTACGGATGTTGCCTCTATTCAAGTCGTCGAGATAACCTCTGCGACGCATTAGCGGTACGGAAAAAATATACGCAGCCGCCATTTGTTCCCATATTTTCGAGAATTCTTTTTGGTAAAGAGCAGATAATATTTCATTCCCAATTAAAGCTTAAAGATACTATGTCCCTTTTGCGGCCAACATCACATTGTATAGAATTTTGCAGGAATTATGAATAGTCATGTATGTCTTAACTGTGAAACTTAAACTTTAGCAGTGTCCTAGTATTCAAACAGTGTCCTAGTATTCAAATTATGCAACAAAACCCGTTTAACTTCTAGATTTCACTGTCAGACACTATTGCGTGACTGGCTGACTTCTTTTTTTCTATGGTAATATCATACATAAAATGAGCTGTAACAGGTACATTAGCATTTGTCTACATCAATAACCCACTACTTGTAATGGCCAATATTAAATTGATTGAATCTTAGTGCAGCACAAGACGTATGACCATTCGGTAGAAGGGTTTGAAAATCAGACTATTACTTAGGTGATTGCAATCACTTAAGTCGATTCGACAACTAATGGTCGATGCAAAAGCATCGCCTTTTACGGTAAACAAATATTTGGTTGATACGAACACCAAACTGAGTTTTAAATGATTTGTAAGTAACTTACAGCAAAGAGCGTTGGATCATGATTTAGAGGTAGTGCATTGTGGAATCCGTGTGGAGCAGCACATCCTGTGCATGGGGAAATCAGTCTGAGAAGAAACATAATAATCTTGGCATTAACTTCAGCGTAGGAGAAAGAGAGGCAAAAAAAGAGAGAGAGAGAGACAAAGAAAGAAAGAAAGTAAGTAAGAGATGAGATAAAGGCAGAGTGTTTTGATATTGTAAACTGTTGACTTCTTCTCTTTGTCTTAATATTGAGTTCTGATAAAAATAAACTATAAATTGTGAGTTTTCTATTTTTTTTTCATTTCATTTGTGAATATTGCCATGGTAAAAATGTCCCCGAAGAGAATTGTTTTTTAGCTCCCCCATATTTAGAAAATGTTAAAACATAGCTGAAAAGTCTGGACCTAACTTTCATGCCACTTGTGCTTCGTCCTACCTACTATTTCTTTTATAATTACAGTGAGCAAGGTTGAGTCATTTATGTATAATGTCCATACTGGTAATCTTCTGCACATTTTTCAAAACTGTTTTTTTAGTAATTCATCTGTTTATTCCAATAACACAAGGCAACAGAAGTTATTTAATACACAAAGCCCCTGTACGTACAACCCTTGGATTGAAATCATTTCGAAATGTGGGAATAAGCACATTGAATGATTTAAACGAGGACATACGTTCAAGTTCAACTTTGTCAATATTTCAAGTTATGTGCAAAAGGGAAATATTTATGAATTTGTAAAACGGGGTAGAACTTTAAGTTTTCATCTCATGTTACGCGTTTTCATGTGCTTCTTTTTCTTGTTTTTCACCCGTTTTCTTGTATATATTATTTTTCTCCTCCTCCTCCTCTCTCTCTCTTTCTCTCTCTCTCCCTCTCTCTCTCCCTCTCTCTCTATAATATGTTCATTGTGTGTGAGTGGGTGGCTGAGTGTGTTTGCAAGATATTTGAAACTGTTTGGAATAATATAAATATACATATATGTCTTTTTATTGTATGTTTTTATTGTATTCAATTGTATGTTAATGACCCCATTTACAAGCTTTGCTTCTCAGGGGTCCATAACCTGTCAGGATATTGTAATTTTACCAGTACCAGTGTGATTGTAAGTTTTTTGTAATGATTGGTTGAATAGATTGAATTGAAATTTAATTTCAATCATTTCGAACATGTCAAGACATCGTCACATATATACATAATGTCTAATATACTACAAAGTCAGCCTTCTAGACAGCGTCTTTAATAACAGAATCGTGTGATCAATTCTTAACTTTCTGTATTATTTTGTAGACCTTGAACCTAAGCGAATCAAGTAAAACTTTACGATCTAACAATTCACATTCAATCACTAACTTGAGACTCAAAAGTATATATCTGCATCTTTACCAAAAACCCGAACCCTTCTCATCAGAATAATGTTGATTCTATATCCTCATCTGACGACCGATATTAGAAACGTATTTCACATATCCTCAATATTAATTCGATGAAATGTTACTTCATTTTGATCCTAATGATATTCAATATGTGAGACATGGGTGTCGATCCCGGGGGGGGGGGTGGGGGGATATATCCCCCCCCCCAATATTTCAGGTGGGGGGGGGGTGGCCTGTACAATCATCCCCCCCCCCCCCAATAATTCACCATCAAAAAAAAAAAAAAGAGATTTTTTTTTTATGAGAACCTGATGAGAGTAGTTAATGGTTATTACTCGCCAGATGACCATCAATATACACATTTTGCTATCTCATTTTCATAATACATACATATATACGAAGTAAATGAGACAACTGTATATGAGACAAGAATAAATTGAATTCTCGCTCATACGGCTTCATCAGGAATTGATGAATTTATTCAATTTGTTCAATCAACAGCATCATAGAAATGCAGTGCGCCAAATGCAAAGACGCAGCGTTAAAAGCGCAAAAGTAGCAATCTGCAATGCACATCAGACAATCCTGGACAGTATGAACTCTGTGACGAATTCATGTCGTGATGAGATCGGAGACAAGGAGAAATATTAATTAATAATATTAATTAATATGACTTATAAGATAGTTCACTAGTTGTTATGTTGTTTCCGTTCACCCTTTTTAAAATTTACGTCATTGTATCTTTATTTGTTTGTTTTTCACTCATTTTATTTCCTGATATTTCCTAAAACATTTTTCATTTTTATAGAAAGATTATTATGTCACAACTTATTTTTGCTTGATTGAAATGCTGATGTAGGCCTATGTCACTGGCGTACTGGTGGGGGGGGGGGGGGAGCTTGGGGGCGCTAGTCCCCCCCAAAAAAATAACATCCAACCATGACTAATTTTCAATTTCATACAAGTGATTTATAAATGTTTGTGATATCACATGATTTTCAACAAAATTCGCATTTCTCCATTTCTGTTTCAAACTGACACATTCCCAAATAGTCAGGAAGAGCATATATTTTGTACAGTCACTAATGGGCCTAATTAGTGGCAGTTAACTCTAACAGTAGTATACAATTCCTGTCTAGAAGCTATTGCGACAAGCACTCGGGCTGTGCATGCAAAAATTTGCTTCTCTAATAATACGTACATCATGTGGGGAAACTTAATTCAGACAACGCTTAATATAGAGAACAGTACAACGAATCGTCTTCTTTCTCTAATAATTTAGTGAAACGGCAAAGCTTCCGCGCTACGCGCGGGATGGGCGAAAATGAATACAGACAAGGATTAAGAGTAATAATTAATTTAAAGGTCAAAGCTTCCACGAGAGGGCAGGGGGAATTGCGCTCAGACAAGGACACGGTACAACGAATTGTCTTCTTTCTCTAATAATTTAATGAAACGTCAAAGCTTCCGCGCTTCGCGCGGGAGGGGGAAACTGAATTCAGACAAGTCGAGAATGGAACATTGAATCATCTTCTTTTTTTAATAATCTAATGAAACGTCAGAGCTTCCGCGCTACGCGCGGAGGGAGGGGAACTTGACTCAAACAAGGATTAAGAGTCGAGAACGGTCGTCTTCTTTTTCTAATAGTTTAATGAAACGTCAAAGCATCCGCGCTTAGCGCTGGATGGGTGGGGGGAATTGCGCTCAGACAGGGACACGATACAACGAATCGTCTTTTTTCTCTAATAATTTAATGAAACGTCAAAGCTTCCGCGCTTCGCGCAGAAGGGGGGAAACTGAATTCAGACAAGGATTAAGAGTCTAGAATGGTACATCGAATCATCTTCTTTCCTTAATAATCTAATGAAACGTCAGAGCTTCCGCGCTACGCGCGGAGGTCGGGGAACTTGATTCAAACAAGGATTAAGAGTCGAGAACGGTCCAACGAATCGTTTTCTTTCTCTAATAATTTAATGAAACGTCAAAGCTTCCGCGCTTCGCGGGGGAGGGGGAAACTCCCCCCCCCCCCCCCCCCTCCGTGCACCCAACCCCCTAAAGAGCGCGCTTTGTAAGTGATTCCCACACTTTGCGTGCTCACTACCGCCCCCCTAAAATGAAATCCTGGCTACGCGCTTGGGGAGGGGGTGCAATCTGCCACACGCTTCTACCTCTTGGTTGCTTTGATCCATTGCCGAAAATATTATGGCACCTATCATCCCCCCCAACCACGGACACAAATCGACACCCTTGATGTAAGAGAATCTCAATACCATACTCTAAACCAGTTCATTCAGAATTGTCAAAGCACATCAAAATGTGATTTAAATTTCTTGAATCTGAATATTTGTAGCCTGAACAAAAAATGTGAGCAGTTGACTTTATTGCTGGACAATATTGATATGTGTAACTTTATCATCGGTCTCGCGGAAACATGGTTGCAAGACAAGCCTCACTTCCTTTTTTCTTTCTCAACATAACCTCAAATTTAATAACCATACGAATAAAATAGGTAGAGGCGTTGCAATGTATGTTCCGGACCATCTTAATTTTAAAGTACTTTTTAATAAAAAAACAATTAATCTGGCAATGGAAGTGGTCTTTATCGAATTTATCTTACAAAACAAGAAAAATATCATAGCTGGTACTATTTATGCCCCCTTCCCTCCAATCACAACGAATTATTAGTTGAATTGAAGCATTTACTTGTTCACCCACTTCTTCGAAATAAACATTGCTTTATTATGGGAGATTTCAACGTTGATTTGTTAAACTGTTATGATATCAGTTCTCTCATGTTTTTCTGGATACCTTGCTTTCATATTCTTTTGTTCCAGTAAAATCAAAACCCACGCTCTTACCCACGCAGTCGTGTACTTTCATCGATAATATATTTCTTAATATTGATCCTTTACAAACTGAATCTGGCATTATAATGTCTGACATATCAGATCACTGTCCAGTTTATTGCAAAATTCAAAGTTTGTTAAATTTTGCTCAATCACCTCCCCCCTCAAAAGTGGTGAGGGAATTTACAGCCTCCAAAATAGATAGATTAAAGGAAAAGTTGGGATCGATTGATTGGGCAGAAGTTTTGGCTCATACTGATGTAAATGTGTCTTACAAAAATTGTATCCACATTCCAAAAAAAAGCTCTTGACGAATGTATTCCACTAAAGAGATGATAACGTTCTAGTGACATGAACTACGTAACCCTTGGGTCTCCAAGTCTTTATTAAGATCATGGGGAAATTCGTTTAATTACCAGTTGGACAAATTATTCATACTTCAAAATCGCGTCATATGAATAATATGCCACACAAATAGTTAAGCCACACAAATGTATTTTTAGAAAATAGATATTAAAAGTTCATGACTTGTACAATTTCCTTTTTAAGCTGTTTTATGTTTGAATTAAATTCTAACGAACTTACCCATGCCATCACATCAGCATTCCAAAATAATCAACATTTTCATAATTATCCAACCCGGCAGTCTTACTTTTTTCACTTACAAAAACTGAGAACTTTACTGAGAAAATAAACTTTGATTTATACTGGTCCTGTGTACAGGAACTCCTGGGACTTGTTGCTCAAACAGCTACCCAATTTAAGTACTTTTGAATATCACTCGAAACGTAAACTTTTTCTTCTGTAAAAAAATGCTTAAGAAGGTCATCGTGTTGGAGTCCACCGTAATTATCATCACTTGTTGGTCGGTTGCACTACACACCCGTTTTTGTTCTTCTTTTTGTTTTTCTTTTGTTTTATAATTATGTAACAAATTTATTATGTAAAGGGAACCTTAATCGCAAGCATAATGCTTCTAAGGTTACCTCCTCATTACTGTAGATTAAGTTAGCACCCTTTGTATTTAATGACTTTCATAAAAATCGTTTTTATTGTTTTAATACCACCTATCTATGGAATGTATTTATATGTTTTGTTACCTTGTATATGCGTTACTTTGTAAATTCTTTTCATATGCAGTTAATGTGTAAATAAAACCTAAATAAAATACAAAATATATGACGGTATACGAACGATTGTTTGTGCTCTTTCTTTTCCTTCTCTTTTTGTGTTTGCTTTAATACGTTGCATAGATGACGTCCATATAATGAAAGGGCATCAGAGGAGCTGTTTAGTTTCCTTGTTAAAGGTAGTGTATCCCCTTTGCAGCCAACTTCAAATTCTGTAGAACTTTGCAGGAATTATGAATATATCACGTAGGTCCTATCTGTGTACTTTAAACGTTAGCAGTGTCCTGGTATTCAAATTATGCAAGGAAACCGTTTACTTTCTAGTCTTCACTGTCAGACACTATTGAGTGACTGATTGACTTCTTTTTTTCTTTGGTAATAACATACATAAAATGAGCTGTAAAGGGTACATACATCATACATACATCATTTTCTCTCATTTGCTTTGTATTGTAAACTGGACCCCTCGGTAGAATAGCTCTGCTGCACTGGTACAGCTAAGCAGAGCCATCCATCCAATGTTATTTTCTCATGTATTCATGTTTATTGTTATTTATATGTTTTTATATTTGGTAAATAAAAAAATTCAAATCGAATAAGCATTTGTCAACAACTATATCCCACTTCTTGTAATGGTCAAAATTAAAATGATTAAATATTTGCGCAGCACGAAACGTACGACCATTCGGTACAAGGGTCTGAATATCAGAATATTAAATAAAACGACTGCAATCCCTAAATTCGATTCGACAACTAACGGTCGTTATTTTCAACAAAAGGACATTTTCCTGCTAACGTAGGTCTGCGTAAGCGATATGCCAGTTCATAGTTACAGTCTGAGCATGAGTAGATAAAGGTCATTTCAGACCAAATTATGAAATACACGGAGACAAAATACTGGATACGTGCTCATGAAAGCTATGTAATCATTATTCATTTATTCACAAGCAGTGCACTCCATGATACACAGGTGGAAGTATTCTTTGAAAAGGGGAAACAAAGGCTATTTTCGAGCACCTCCATCCCTGTAGGAGTGATTATTTTAAAATGTACAAAGTGGGACATCTTCATGTTTTGAAGATCGATGGATATTCGGGGTCATTTTGAGCATGTGCTGAACGTGAAATGGTATATTAGGAGGCGTGGTGGTTGACGCGCAAAGTGGACTGTTTAAATTGCGATGAATTACTGGCGCATGCGCTATTTGCCTCCATAGGCTCAATGAGATTATGTAATGACGCATTGTAATGAACCCTCATGTGCAACAACATTTCTCTGATGATCTCCAATATCTTGTTCACTCATTTAAGTCTATTTTTTATCTCTATATATATATTTATTTCGTCAATCTGTCTATCTATCTATTTCTTTTCTTTCTCTCTGTCTCTTTTTTTTTTTTTTTTCTCTCTCTGTCTCTCTACGTATATATCTTTCTCTCTTTTTTTATCTCTCTCTTTTTCTCTCTCTCTCTCTCTTTGTCTGTTTCTCACTCTCCCTTGTCCCTTTCTCATTTTTCTTCTCTGCATTTTTACCCCTTATTTAAAAAAGTTTGATGTAATGTATAATTGTTTATCAATAGTTTACAATTTATGTTTGTATCATCAATGTAAAATGCATTTGTTATATTGTATTTCTTATTTATTGACTGCTGCTGGACAGTTTTTATACACCAATATTAAACAAAATACAACTGACCCATTCCACCAAAATTTGAAGAAGAGAAAATCTCTGATAATCCTTACCTGTCAGGGCGAGTGTTTACGAAAGGCAGAATTCTCTTATCAACAAAGGAGCCAAAACCAAGCCGAAAGTTCCGGGTTATGTTACTCACTACTTCCGCTGTATTGGGGAGAAAGGAAGTTGACATTATTGAGAAAGTATGTAAATGCAATGTTTGACAAATTGTTAAAGTTGTGATCACTGGTGTACTGGTGGGGGGATAGGGGGCGCTAGCCCCCCCCCCCCCCCCCCCCCCCCCTCCAATAAAATTAAACCATGATGGCTTATTTTCAATTCCATACAAGTGATGTATGGATATCGTGATATCACATGATTTTCAAAAAATGCGCGTTTCTCAATTTCTGTTGCAAACTGACACATTCCCAAATAGCCAAGAAGAGCATATGTTTTGTTAGAGTCACTGATGAGCCTTATAAGGGCCACTAACAGTAACACTAGTAAAAAAAAACTCCTTTCCAGGAGCTACTGCAACAAGCACTGCCGGGAGATGACATGCTACCCACCACTCAGGCTGCGCATGCACAGATTTGCGAGCGAACATTCCATACGTACATCATGTAACACTGCACGTGTAGTTGGGGAAACTGAATTCAGACTAGTTCTGTTTTCAGACCGCAAATGCCTTCAGAGTGTATGGTTATTACTCTTAATCTTATCTTTGACATTTCTAGTGCACTTTTAGGACCAAAAATTGCTATGAAGGTAATTTTAGACCCCAAAATGTGTGAAATTTAGCCATTACGATCATAAAAATTCAGCTCCACTTTTTAAAAAATACAGTGACCGTATTAATCAATTGATTAAAAATAATAATACATGGGCCGGCTGGTTGTGCGTAATATACTCAACACGAAAAAGCAAACAAAATAGCGAACATCGGCATTGGCTGAAATACGACGTAAAAGGCGCTATTTCGTTTTGTCAACGGCTTTTTCAAATTATCTAATACTTGTGGTGGTACAAAAGTATTAGAAACCGTTATAGTTATGGATATTTCAGCCGTCTGTGAACCGATTTCGATCAAAGAAAGATGATGATGTTCTTTCAAATTTGACACTCAGTATTTTCATTTTCTCACAACAATTTTTTTTGTGTAGCGCCCTCTGCAAAAGAACTCAACTATCCCTTTAAGGCCCGGTCACACATAGGGGACGCATGGGGGACGCACGGCCAGCTCATTGGAAATTTGCAATTTTGGCCAGTGCGTTGTCGTTCGCTAGGTGTGCGTCGTCATTCATTACTCGATCGTTCGTCGAGCGCGCTGGACCAATGTTAAACCTCTCTCTTCTCTCTGGTGTGGAAGGGAGTTAGCTCATATCCACTGAATTTTCAGCAGCAAAGGACAAATTAATTATGTAAATACCTGAAGATCATCCTTTAGAGCAGCCAGGAGCAGCCTGATCAATTTAGGATTTCATAATGATGGGGACTATGTGAGTAAACTTTTCAAATGTTCTATTGACGGTCTCGGCACATTTCATCACTGCCTCACCACTGCCCCATTTGTGGAAATCTGTGTTAGTTCATGTGCTACAGTGTAACCGCATGTATGAGTAATACACACGCAGATCTACGCACATTACATTAGGCTTGGAACTGGCGGTCACATTACTCATCACTCAGGAATTTGCTTTCACTTTGAGACTTGTCTCTAACCCCCTGTCCACACACAACATTTTCCGTGATTAGGCGTGACTAGCTATACCGTTTCGCGATAGTGATACCGTTTCGCGATAGTTTTACGATGAAAATTGTGTGTGTGGAGTGTGGACGCTCACTAACGATACGTCGTATAACGAAACTAGTCTAACGAAACGCAGGTTTGGGCATCGTTTCGAACTGAAACTCAATAAAGAATTACGCCTAATCACGCCTAATCACAGAAGGTGATGTGTGTGGACGTAACTAGTGTAACTAGTGTAACTAACTGGGCGGGACTTAACGTGACCTCGCGCGAAAGGAGACCAGACCTCTCATTTCTGCTTCCATTTCATGACCGCAGTGGCAAACTGCGCACCTATACGACATTTCGCTGTCGAGTTTCAGGATTACTTTCTGATGTGTGTGGTCATCCTGGAAATTATACGATGATTATTTATACGACGTTTCTTGTGTGTGGACACTCTGAAATTTATACGATGATTCTTTATACGACGTTTCGTTATAGAGTTTCGCGATAAATTGTTTTGTGTGTGGACACGCGCTGTAATAATTTTCTTCAGTTGTTTTCCCATCATGGCCGACAGCTTTGCAGCAAATACTCGATCATCTTCATCTGCAAATGCAGAGCATGTTTAACAAGTCCCAGCAAGATCTAATATCAGGGGTTATCTCTGATCTCATCTCCAACGAGAATTTCTTGTCATTGGTTGGAACGGCAGTGGAAAAACGCCTAGCTGAACTTGCATCTGCCGTTGAGACCCTTCATGGTCAAGTAATTGACCTTGAGTCCTCTGCTCGTGAAAAGGATAAAAAGGTCAAGTCGTTGCAGGAGGAGGTTTGCAAGCAATCAGTGAGCATCCAATCCCTGCAACGAGCTGCAAATGATCAGGAGCAGTACTCCCGGAGGAACTGTCTCCGTTTCACCGGGCTGGAAGAGTCTGTGACCGAAAACACCGATGACGTCGTCCTGCACCTCGCCAAATCCATTCTTCAAGTCCCCATCACGAAAGAGGACATAGAGCGGAGCCATAGGGTTTGCGTGAAAGCCGATCGCGAGCAAATGTCAGGGGGCGTCGTCCTCATCCCCGGCCCATCATTGTTACATTTACATCATTCGGGAAGCGTCAGCTAATAATACGAAACCGACGGAAGCTAGCAGGCCAGAGGAAATCTATTCAAGAGGACCGCACCTGAACCAATGCTGACCTTCTCAAGCAGGCAAAAAATTGCAGTAAAGTGAAGGTCGCTTGCATGGTCAACTGATGGCAGAGTTATTGCCCTCACTAAAATCGGTGATAAAAAGAACATTAACTCTGTTAAGGGGCGCCCTTGATGTCGAGCTAAGTTGCAGGTTTTTTTATGGAGCTTCAGTTTAAAAGATGAAAATTCGGCAATAACCAAGTCTTTTTTATAAATAGTGTGACACTTCAACTAAGGATGGGTAAGAATAGACTTAAAAGACAACGTCAAGCCACTTCCGAGGAAAAAAACGAAGGAGAAGCTGAACAAATGGATTCTACCAACAAGACTGCCACGCCCAAATCATCGAGAGACCCGGAAAGTACGGTACGTACTAGTAAACCTACACACGGTGCAGTAGTGACTCGATGTTACGTAACATTCTGGAAAAGGTCTCTGTCTTAGATGAGATTAATATTAAAATTGACGCTATATCTGAGAGAATGAGTAAAATAGAGACCAAGTTTGAGAGAATGGATACGAGAATTCAAGATTTGGAGAATGCAACTGAGTACATGGAATCAGAAATGGGAGAAATCAAAGAAGAAGTTCAAAATATTCAAGCGTCGAAAGCTAGCTATGAATATGTAAATGAGCTTAGAAGAGGCGTGGTCGACCTATTTAACCGTAGTAAACAAAACAACGTGATTCTACATGGCATCCCCGAAGGGGAAGAGGGAGTTGCGAGCGAAAACAGTGATTGCGTAAACATTCGCACGTAATTTTTTCAACACCTATTTGCATATGAAAGATGTGGAAAATAGAACGTGCTCACAGAACACCTGCAAGAGTCCATCGAGCTGAGCAGCGAAGCGAGAAACAACCCCAATCAAGACCCCGTCCTTTACACGTAAAGCTTCTGCGTTTCGCCGACAGAGTAGCGATATTGAAACAAAGCAGCAAACTTAAAGATGTTAAGATCCGTGGGTCTCGAATAGGTATCAGTGATGACGTCCACAAAGATACAAGGATCGACCATAATAGACTTATGACGAAAGTAAAAGAGCTCCATTTGCAGAACAAATTCGCGTTCATACCCAACTCAGTGCCCCGTGTCATCAAATATAAAGATGGCCCCAAGGATCAACCCGGCCCCTTGAAAACACTGAGGTTGACCGACCTTGACAACAGTGATGGGAAAATGATTTACTGAAATGATTTAATGAAAATATAGCTTCATATTTTAAGTCACACAAAAACTGTGTCATATTAATGTGCCGACAACTATGATATTTTTATATCCATAGCTCCTCTCCTGAGCTTTACAACTATGTCAGGTAGACGGAAAGTGGTCGCCCTGCCGTTTTCCTCTTTCTCTGTTATATTTATTTATTTGTCATGGGTAGTTAGATTTGTATGTTTTTTTTTTTTTTGCCTATAAGTCTAGGCGTGAAAGCAATTCACAACATTTCTTATTTTGTTTTGTTTTGCTGTTTTTATTCTTCGTGTACTATATAGTGTAAATTTGCTTCATTAACTTTAAAACAATTTCATTCGACAGTACAATTATTTATGCATCAACAGATTATGGCTGACCATACAATTCATGTTAAGATATGTTCTCTCAATGTAAGAGGTCTAGGAGATAGATTAAAAAGAAGATGCATGTTTGATTGGTTTGGAAACATGCAATTTGATATATTTCTTTTACAAGAAACACATAGTGTTAAAGACTCAGAGAGAATATGGGCAAGTGAATGGGGATTTAAATGTTATTTTTCTCATGGTACATCTTGCAGCGCAGGAGTATGTATTTTGATTAAATCAAATAGTAATTTGAAAGTCTCCTCAATCCACAGAGATGGTCAAGGGCGAATTCTTTTATTAAATGTAATGCATGATAATAAAAAATTTACTGTTGTTAATGTATATGGTCCCAATAGCGACGATTGTAATGTATTTAATAAATTACATGATATGTTAGGAACGTATGGATCCGAGCCTCTAATTATTGGGGGAGACTGGAACACGGTACAAAACCCCTTTCTAGATAACACCCAACTTCAAAACAATATCACCCTAAATGCTATGACTGCCTTGAAATTTTAAAAGAGGACTATGATTTGATTGATATTTGGCGTGTTGAAAACCCATGTAAGATTCAATATACTTGGCAATCTAATGGTTCTCAGAGTAGAATCGATTATTTTCTTATGTCTAGTAGTCTTCGGGAGTTTGTTAATGAATGTGATATTAAGTTTGGCTATCGCAGTGACCATTCAGCTATAACTATTGAAATCAATCGATTAGTCCCTAAAAAAGGACCTGGTTTTTGGAAACTTAATTCTTCTATATTGATGAATGAAAAGATAAAAGAGGAAAAATAGACTATCCATTGCCTCCTTTTTAAATGAAACTGAGGAAACAGAAATGGAAAGGAAATGGGAATATTTTAAATTCAAAATAAAGCAAAAAATAACCTATTTGTCTAAATTAAATAAAAAAGAAAATAATCGAAATATAGATGAATTAAGAAAAAGAATCGAAAAAACACAACAACGTTTAAATTTGGATCCTCGAAATGATGAATTGAAAGAATTGATTGATGTTTATGAAACGGAATTGATTAGTTTACACGAAATTTACATAAGAGGTGTAATGGTTCGTACAAGAGCAACTTGGATAGCTGAAGGGGAAAAGAATACACGATATTTATTTAATTTAGAAAAACGGAATTTTGATAAAAAAACATATAACAAGACTATCTGTCGATGGGAGACTAGTGATTGAGCCAAAAGATATTTTGTTAGAAGAAAAGAATTTTTATGAAAGACTGTATTCAACTAGACAAACGGAAAAGGAAAACAATGAATTTTGTTGGGATGAATATGACTTACCCGTTTTAGAAGAAGAATCTTGCAGTTTTATGTGAAGGTCCTATTACAGAAGCTGAATGTTTTGAAGCAGTAATGTCTATGCCCAATGATAAAACGCCCGGATCAGATGGGCTTTCTGTTAATTTTTATAAAGTGTTCAGGCAAGAGTTAAAAGATGACTTATGTCAGGTATTTAATAAATGTTTTGAAAATGGTGAACTTTGTCCCTCAATGAGAAGAGGAATAATTACTTTACTCCCTAAACAAGGAAAAGATAATTTATATTTGAAAAATTGGCGTCCAATTTCTTTATTAAATACAGACTATAAAATATTAGCTAAAATAATAGCAAATAGAATAAAAAAGGTACTTCCACTCTTAATATGCTCTGATCAAACTGGTTTTATGAAAAATAGATATATTGGAGAAAATATTCGTTTGTTTTTAGACATGATAGAATTTTGTAAATCACATTTTGTAGATGGTCTTGCTTTTTCTATTGATTTCGAAAAAGCATTCGACTCTTTAGAATGGAATTTTTTGTACATATGCTTAAAGAAATTTGGTTTTAAGGAAAATTGTATTCAATGGATAAAAACACTTTATAATAACATTGAAGGTTGTGTACTTAATAATGGATATTCCTCACCGTCATTCAATATACAGAGGGGTGTAAGACAAGGTTGCCCTCTTTCACCATATTTATTTTTAATTGGTGCTGAAATTTTAGGGGTGATGATTAAACAATCAAATGATATTATAGGGATCCGTGTAAACGACTCGGAAGTGAAACTTAGTCAATATGCAGATGATACTGTTATTTATTTATCAGCGACCGAGGATAATTTAGAAAAATGTTGTAATTTGTTATCACTATTTGCAAGTATATCAGGTTTGAAAATAAACATAGAAAAGAGCAATATCGTTCGTTTAGGTAATTTTCAGGGTACTTTATGTATAGATAAGAAATTTAAATGGGTTTCTGATTCATTAATTTATTTAGGTATAAAAATACCTGTCTCAGATGAACTTGATCTATATGATATAAATTTTGAAGACAAAATTAAAGAAATGATTTTGCTAAATGTTTGGAGTAATAGGAGTTTGTCATTAGTTGGAAAAATTGCAGTAATCAAAACACTTGTGATTCCAAAGTTTGTATATTTATTTAGTAACACTCCTAGCCCACCCAAAAAGTACTTTGACACTCTTCAAAAAAGATTATTTAAATTTATTTGGAACAATAAAGGTGACCGAATAAAGAGAAGTATTATGTATAATAATTTGAACGATGGTGGATTAAAAATGACGCATATAGAGAGTTTTTGTAAAGCCCTAAAAATTGCATGGGTAAAAAGAGTTTTGGACGAACAAAATGACGGTCATTGGAAAAAGTTGTTTTATGCCAATACTAAACAAATAGGTGGAGTGTATATATTCTTGTGTAATTTTGTAGGAAGTGATTTGAACTATAGCGGCATAAATGGATTTTGGAAAGATATTCTTTTTGCCTGGTCACACTACAGGTACTACAACCCCGTAAAATTTAAAGATATTATGAATCAATCGCTATGGAATAACTCTCATATCAAAATAGATGGAAAAACAATTATGTATACAAACTGGTTTGATAAAGGAATTTTGTTTGTAAAAGATATAATGAAAATAGATGGATCATTTAAAACTTTTTTGGAGTTACAGGAAATTTTACAGTTGAATCAAGGATGTTACTTAGAATATTTTGCATTGCTATTTTGTATGAAAAAAGAATGGAAAAGAATATTGAAAATAGGTGATTTAGAACAAGAACGAGAAGAAGATGGATATATGAAATTTATTAGATTTAAAAAAGTAACCAAACCCTGTTATGAAAAATTAGTGTCTACATTTTGTTTAAATTTATTGAATACGTATCAATGTGAAAAATGGTCATATGATTTGAATGTAAATTTGAGAGACTTAATTCAATGGCAGAATAGATTTGAAATTATATATTGGGTAACGCTAGACACAAAGATTCGTGTATTTCAATTTAAATTTATCCACCGTCGTTTGGCGGCGAATGATTATTTGTATAAAATCGGCATACACAACTCTCCAATCTGTAATTTCTGTAAAAAAAAACCACAAAGTTTATTGCATTTGTTTTTTACATGTTCTAAAATTCAAATATTTTGGTCTGATATAAATGCTTGGCTATTAAGAAAAAATGTATACACTCAACAATTTTCATACCTAGATATTTGTTTTGGTTTTGGCGAAAAAACTCACCATCTTATAAATACAATTATATTTTATGCAAAATATTCTATTTATAAAACAAAGTATGAAGAATTTTTTTTTTCATTTTTACGTTTTACAAAAGAACTAGATTTTCTTCAACAAGTAGAATATATAATTGCATTCAGAAAAGGAAAACAGAATACACACAAACAAAAGTGGAGACCTCTAATTTAATTTAATTTGATTTGATATTTGATAGCTAATTAATTCGTTTACATGTCCATTTGTTTACTTTGAATTGTATTGTATTGTATTTGTTATGCAGATCGAATGTTATAATGAACAACGATTGTAAATATCTTTGATTTGAAGCAATACAAAATTGTTAAAAAAAAAAAAAAACTCTGTTGAAGACCTAAAAAGGCTGAGATAGACCTTTATTTCGTAAACATGATTACATTATTCACATATTTATGCTTCTGGCTGCATCTGTGCATATATGCCTTGTAATTTCCAAAGGTTTCTGACTTTTAAAAAAATATATCAAAATTAACTTCTTTCCTCACCATCTTTATATTCTCTCTTATTCATCCTATTTTTCTAAATATTCTTTCACTATGTGTATCTTTACCGCTACCTTTGTTCTTATATTTGTTATATCTAATCATATTCATGTATTGTGTGTCCTTTTGTATGTGAATGTATTTGAGTGCTTTGTTATGTATGCATGTGTGCTGTATGTGTGCATGTTTGGTAGGTCCATCTTCAAGACATGTATGTGTTTGTTGTGCCATTGCCTTTCTAAATAGTTAATAATGGATACCATTGTTAAAGAAGATGTGAACATAATGCTAAGAGATTGTGCATATGTTGATTGCGGTGCATTTCAAAAGAATTTACTAGGAAATTTTGATCTTTTGCATGTAAATGCCAGGAGTTTATGTAAGAATTATGATGATTTGTTACAATTGTTGTCTTGCTTAAAGCATGATTTTTCTGTAATAGGTGTCTCTGAAACTTGGTTTAAAACTGCAACTGATATAAATATGTTTCAGATACCTGGCTATTCTTTTGTTCATATATGAAGAGCAGAAAATAATGGCGGTGGGGTGTGTTTGTACATTAAAGATAATGTTGAATTTAAATTACGTGTAGATTTATCTGGGTCAAATTCTGGGTATAAAATTGTTTTTGTTGAAATAACAAGCTTCAGTAAAAAGATTATTGTTGGATGTGTATATAGGGCTCCTAATTATGATAGTTCATCCTTTGTTGAAAATATAGAACATCAGCTACAGATATTGAGTCAAGAAAACAAGGAAATCTATTTAATGGGTGACTTCAACATCGATTTATTGAATTATAATAATGATCATAGTGTTAAAGATTTTGTTGATTTTATGAACTCATTTGGATTATTTTCTCTTGTCACTAAACCTACCCGTATAACTGAAATTAGTGCAACATTGATTGACACTATTTTCACATACTGCATTCCAAATGAGTTTAGCTCAGGTGTAATATGTTTGAATATTTCAGATCTGTAGTAACTTCTGTTAAGAGTGATGGACAAGTTTTGAAGCGGAGAATAGATGATAAAACAATCTCAAGGTTCAAGCAACACTTGGCTGAAATTGATTGGAAGGCTGTGCCTTCACTTGAAGGCATCAATGATTTATATGAACATTTTCTAGAAATATTTCTAAAGTTATATAATTCATGTTTCCCATTTAGTTGAGGTAACATTAAAGAGTAAATGTAAAAAGCCTTGGGTAACTCGTGTTTTATTGAAATCAATAACCGCAAACATAAGCTTTATGGTAGTTATGTCAAGAGACCAACAGCTGAGAATAAAAAGAAATATGTTGATTATAAGAATGTCTTGGTTAATACTCTTCGTATAGCCAAGCAAAATTATTACAATGATTTATTCCACAGTGTTAAAGGCGATATAAGAAAACCTTGGTCTCATATCAATGAATTGTTATGTCGGTCAAATAGGCATTCACTTCCTCAAGAGATGGATTTTAATTGAGTACTCCTATCATCTGCCAAGGATAAGGCTGAAAGTTTTAATAAATATTTCATTGGATTACCCATGAAAATCAGTACAGATATTCCTCAAGTACCACAATCTTTTCGTGATTATATGAAACAGTGTGAAGATAATGCATTTATGTTTCTAAAAACCAACTTCAAACTCTGAGATCATCGATATTGTGTCATCTTTGAAACCATCTAAATCTAGTGGCTCTGATGATATTTCACCTAGAATTGTAAAGGAGTGCATTCACCTTTTTATTGATCCCTTATGTAAAATCATTAATATGTCTTTATCTCAGGGAGTTGTTTCAGATAAACTCAAGGTAGCTAAAGTGGTACCAGTGTATAACAAATCTGACCGTAAAAATGTCATTAATTATAGGCCAATAGCACTATACCAATCTGTTTTTAAATTCTTGAGAAAATAATTTATAAACGCTTAAATGAGTTTATATCTTAAAAGAATATCTTGATTCCTCAGCAGTGCGGTTTTCGTAAGCACTTCTCCACACAAATGGGTGTGTTTAATTTATTAAGTAATATCATACAAGCTATTGATGGAGACAAGTATTGTGTGGGGATATTCGTAGATCTATCTAAGGCGTTTAATACCATTGACCATGGTATCCTCCTCAGGAAACTTGAGCTTTATGAAATACGTGGTGTAGCATTGTCTTGGTTCCAAAGCTATTTGTTTGACAGGACACAATTTGTTGTTGTGGATGGTACTAATTCTCAACTTGCTTCTATTAAATATGGTGTACCTCAGGTTTATGTTCTTGGTCCGCTGTTGTTTCTGATCTATATAAATTATATAATACACTCATCAACATTATTCTCATACTCACTTTTTGCTGATACCAGCTTGCTGTTGGCTGATAAGAAGGCTGAAGATTTAATTGCGAATCAAGAGATTCAGAAACTGTATGCATGGTATCGTTGTAATAAGTTATTGTTGAATGTTCAAAAGACCAAATGTGTTATTTTTACTTAATGTTGGAGGCCGTGATTTTGCGCTTCGTGAAAATGTTCAGTTATTAGGGTTAACCATGGATGAGCATTTATCTTGGAGAAATCATTTAGATGCTGTATGCACAAAGTTGTCCCGAAGTGTAGGTGTCATTTTTAGATTAAAATTTATTTTACCTGAAAGAGTGCTGATAACATTATATAATAGTAGTTTTCTTTCTTATTTGACATATTGTAATGTTGCTTGGGAAACACTTTTAAGTCATATCTTGATAAGTTGAGAGTATGGCAGAAGAAGGCAATACGGCTTATTACTAATTCTTATTACAGACATTCAAGTTCTCCATTGTTCCTTCGACTAAGAATGTTACCACTACGTGGACTTGTGTCTTTCAATTGCATATTGTTTATGTTTAATCTTTAATAAGTCTATGCCTCTTGAATGTACGTAAAAAGATTTATTCCGTCAGAACTTGCAAATTCATAATTATAATACACGTCAAAGGTGTCTTATTCATCAACCTTTTGCAAGAACAAATATCACTCTGACCTCTTTCCATATCTCTTGCATTAAAGAATGGAACAGTCTGCCTGATGATATAAAAAATAGTACAACTCTTTCTAGGTTTAGAAGGTTATCTAAAACGTACCTACTTGAAAGACTGACATAGTTTTTATTTGCATCTTAGTAATTTCTTATTCTGAAATGCCTTTTGACCACTAAGGACCTACTCTTCAGTGTGTTCGCTGTGTGTGGGCGCGCGTGTGCGTGTGTGTGTGTGTGTGACCTATCAAACGTTTGTACTTAGGGACTGAGAGGGTCGAAGGGAAGGTTCATGTAATTTGGTTGCCTGTAACTAGGTGCATTCATGTTACTAGGGGCCTCAAACATCAGTATGTACATACATATGTACATGTACAAAGTAAGACAATTGATATTGAAATTGCCACAAGCTGTAATATACATGTGCATGTATATGGAGCCGTTTTTGCATTGAGTTGTAGTGTGTAGAGGCTTAAGTATTCCTGAAGGCAGTGTTTAAAGCTACACGCATGCCAAAGGTTTTTCTTCTTGTTTGTGCTCTTATTAGTATTACTATCAACTGCATTCCATTTCGGCATACTGTATGTATACTACTGTAGGTTCACAATCAGGGAATGTGGCCTATCAAACTCTTGTACTTAGGGACTGAGAGGGTCGAAGGGAAGGTTCATGTGATTTGGTTGCCTGTAACTAGGTGCATTCATGTTACTAGGGGCCTCAAGCATCAGTATGTGGTAGATAACTTCCCGCAGGCGTGCGCCCGCCTGCAAGCACCATCGGTATGCACTTGTATTGTGCAGCGGTTTGCCGTGAAACCTGTGAGAAAGTGTACTACCTGGCCCAGATGTCTGGAAATTGAGCATTGAGTGTTGATGCGTAGAGGAATAAAGCAGTGACTTGTGTCACATACATGTAACCTTTAACAAAGTCGTTTATGTAGTCTTTAGACAGCACATTTATCACAAAAACTTCACCTTTGAAGACGTGTACCAATTTTTGTTACCATAAATTGTTTTAATGGTATAAACTCTAATCAGTTAATGGTGTGTTCTTAAAGGCTACCGTATAGAGAAGCTTTTATCTGGAAATAATTGGTTAGACCTGTAAATGGTAAACAACATTCTCTCCCGACAGGCTGTTCAAAGTAGTTTGTAGTATGTATTTGTACACATGCATACATAATCAACCATTCATTTTGTTTTAACTTTATTAAATTTCTCATTAATTGTAGGCATCTTTTTAAACATCTTTCGTCAAAGCAGTGGATTCAAAGCACATTGTGGCCTCAGTATACCGATGTGAAACCATGCAGAAAATGCTATTTTTTCTCAACCCTGTGGAAGTTCCCTAAGGATCAGCAGCCTCTTTAAACAGTTGAAGCCATTATCGGTAAATTTGTACATGTACTTGTATTATTTCTGTACATTTATTTGTCATATTGTGCAAGATCACTGAGACACTGACTAATTAGACACTACAGAATGGATCATTTCAATTGAAAGGCTTATTTGTCCTAAGTTTCAAATATATTTATAATTCAATTAATTTTAGATCACTAAAACCTGCAGGTATGTTGCAATGACCGACTATATTTTGTGAGTTTCAAACAGTTTTTTTTTTTTTACCCTTCAGCATTGGTCAAGGAGTTTTCATTCTACCCTCATCAGCAAACTACAATTGTATTGATAATTTACCGAACAAAATCCTGGATCACGTTTTGCATTGCCCACAAATGTTTATGCTACGTTTACACTATGTTCCCGGCTGCCACAGCAACCACGTTTCAGGCCACCGTGGACGAAACGGGATTGACGTGACACAACGCGAGGGACCGTATGGGCAAACGTGACAGGCCGTGATTGCCGTGGATACCGTGTCAGATTTTTAAACTGTCAAAAAATTGCCACGGAAGTCACGGCGCGGATGAGAAACCTAGTAGGCCGTCGTAAAACGGGGTGAACGTAACAAAACGTGACAGTCCGTAATAGGCCGTAACAAAACTTGGTGGTGGTCCGTAGTGGGACGGGAGGCCCGCACATTCCCCGGCACCTTACGGTCTGTTCAAGTTTTGTCACGTTCTGCCACGTTTAGTGCACGTTTTGTGACGGTTGCTTCACGGTCGCTGCGCATTTTGCCCCGTTTTGCCACGTTTTGCCTCGTATTGCCACGGTTTGCCACGGTTCTCATGGCAGGCCAGGGTGTATGGTAGCCGTTTTGTCGCGTTAATCACGGCGCATCCCGGCGTATGACGGTGTACGGGCGCGGCGCGTTGCGTTCTGACACGGCGCATTTGGTCGGGAGGTAGTATTTAAAGGCCCGGTCACACAGAGGGGACGCATGGGGAACGCACAGCCAGCGAATTGGAAATTTGCAATTTTGACCAGTGCGTTGTCGTGCGCCCAACTTTTGTCGAAGCTACAGCGAGCTGACACCAAATGCATAGCGTTTTGCTAGCGCGCTGAGCGCATACATGGCGCATACAGTGCGCATACAGACCGTACAGAGAGCGCACATGATAACAACTTCCACGAATACACAGCGTGTTGCTAGCGCGCTGGACGAATGGTCCACGCATGCACCGCGTTCTTAACAGAGGTGGTCACACATAGACGACGCACGGCCCGCGCATTGGAAATCGGAAAAGGCGGTGTGCGTATACAGGGCGTGTGCTCTGCGTATGTCTGACGCTGGTCTAGCGCGCTCCACGTATGTCAGGCGTGCCTTTGGCGTGTACATTCATGCGCCGAGCTCCGCGCACACTTTTGAGCATGCTCAAAAAATCCCGACGCACACAGCGAATGACGACGAATGCATAGCGTGGGTCCAGCGCGCTAGACGAACGAGTAACGAATGATGACGCACGCCTAGCGAACGACAACGCACTGGCCCAAATTGCTGGCCGTGCGTCACCCATGCGTCCCCTCTGTGTGACCGGGCCTTAAAAGACGGGCGCGGCAGGAGCTTCATTCGAGTCTGAGCAATCGAAGACACATTACTGCATCTACAATACGAATAAAGAAGGTCAAGCTATGCCACCGAAGAAGCCAAGATGTTCGAAGGCCCTCCGTCCTGCACCACCACCACCACCAGTAGTGCTTGGGAGGCCTTCTTTTTATACCGGGGGTACAATCGTGCTCCAAAGCTACCCGGCGTCCACGTTTCATCCGTAGAAAGCCTTGACAGAACGTGAAAAACGTGTCAGAACTTGATCAGAACGTGAGAAACGTGACGGACCCCATCAGAACGTGACGGGCCGGGAAGGAACGTTCTGGCATCCGTGGTAGAACGCGGGCCGAACCGTAGTGCGCCTTGGAGCCTCCGGGACTCAGCATCCCCCCCCCCCCCCCCCCCACGGCCCGTCACGGAACCCGTGGTAGACCGTGAGAAAACTTGGCAAGACTTAACAAAACTTGAATCCAGAGATAAAAGTGTTCTAAATCCCACGGCGCACTACGTTTCGGGCAAACGGGGCTGCCGTGGCCGCCGGGAACATAGTGTTAACGTAAAGGTGTGTTGACTTTATGTTTGTGAGCAATAAGAAATTATTTCTGATAAATCTTACCAAGCAGTACTTTTCTGACATAATTCATTATTAAATTCATTGTTTACGTTCCATTTTTAAAATGTATAAAAGTTTGTCTTAAATTGTATTCCTTTCTTTTTGCTTTATTCATGCATTAGAATTCCTCGCGTCTATGTTCCCTGGATCTGAAAACAGTGCATAATGCCAGAGATTCCACCCAAAAGCTAACCCATGAGTCCAAGCTGAAGAGGAATACTTCCAAAATTAGATCTACACTCACCCGATAGCTTAACTGCTAGAAAAATAGGTTATTTGTTCACTTCATTATACTTTATAGAGAGAGATTAGGGGAGGGGGGGGTGAGGTGTAGCCACAAACCCGAATGGCTAAGCTGTGGAACTGAAATTCCCATTCATGTCACTTGCAATTTTAATGAATTACAGGGTTTACGAACTGACGTAATAACCATTTGAGTAAAAGATTCCAGTATTTTGCATATATATTTTTAATTACTATTTATAAAGTTGACCTGTTTCATAATGCTTACAGGTATGTAGTAGACTTGATATGCTCAGTCTCATGCTCACCCCTCCCCTCCCCCCCCCACCCCATCCGCTTCGTATCAGTTCTTAAAACCTGTTGCAAATTATATATAAGTTGGTAATAGAGACAAATTTTGAGTGAGGTAAATACAATACAAATCGATTCCAAGCAATTTAGACTTGTTCAGGTACGGAACGTGAACCGCCAACAAATTTCGAAAATGATGCAGTTTGGTTTTATGTGTAAAGTGAATGGCAACAAGTCACCTACCGGTCCGTGTCTTTGTATGTTTTGGACTGCGCATATTCAGTGAGCTCTTTTTTATAATATACAGAAATGTAAAGCATATTGAACTCTATGTCAACGTTAAAAATACTCTGCGATTTGCAACATCATATCTGAACGAGCCTTAAAGGGACTTGGTAACATTGTTCAGATGAGAGAAAATGGTGCTAAGGTATTGACTTCAATGCTATTCGTACACTTAAAGATAATCTGAACATTTGAGTGAAAAAAGACCACTATTGATGATAACAATTGGGAAAACTGATCTGATCGATTCCTTAATTCTCCCAACTATATTATTATAATTAAATTAAATTGAAGTGAATGCAAATCATCACATGGCAAAGAATTGGGTCTAATATCTTTTTCAAACATTTAGAAGTTGAAAGATTTTTAAAGGCCTGTTTTATATCTTATTTTCATGGAAAAACGGTTGGGGAAAATTCAAAAATTTGTTGGGAGAATTAACAGAGTGACACACAGTGGCGCCTTCAATGAAAACCATACATATCTTTGTGGTTTGAGGATTTTTTTGTAGTTAAAAGTAAAAAATTCTTGGATTAAATCTGTGATTTTGATTGCACAATATGGCTTACCTACATGTATATTGAATTCGCTGTTAAAATTTATGTTTAAGTTAAGTTAAGGAGTTTCAAACTTGCCAAATGAATGTTATGACATTAGCAATGGAATATATCTCTTTGTGCTAAACTTTTTCAGCATGTTTGCTATTTTATCTTAAAGGTAAAGACCAGTATTGGAAACGCCCCAATTTCAAAAAATAAAATGGAAGCTCTTTATTACCAATCATGTGAAAGAATATGTTTTGACTAATACATGATAACAATTTTGCAAGGAAACCGCCTACTAATTGATATATTTGGTAAATTAGTTTATCTATTGGACTGTGAGAGAAAAACGCATGTGTCGCCCATATACATCTTTATGTGTACAGTGCTTGTAACTTTACGAAGACTGGGCCAAATTTCTTTTCATTTTGATGATTCCAGAACCTTGCAGTACACACCAATACTTAAATGCTAGATGATCAACCTTTTCTGATCGGTTCCACAACGTTTCTTTCACAATGCAATCGCATGACCATAACTGGTCTTTATCTTTAAACTGGGAAATATCTTCTGAATAATTCGTCGCTGTTTTCACGAAGTGACGGTAGTGAAAAAAAATTGCATTCACTTTGCGTTACGATTTTCCTCACTACCGTCACTTCGTGAAAACAAGGACGAATTATTGCACAGTCACCTTGGAATTGCCCAACTGAGCCAATCGTATTGGTGGGAATGTTGTCTGATAGAAATTGTATTTTTATACTTGAACTTCAGCTTCTGTATTTGCAACAAAATATTTTTTTTGATGATATTTATAAGTTTTAATGTTGCCACTAATGCCTTTTCTTGTATTTAAGTCATTTGCCCGTAAGAAGCAGGTTTCTAGCACAGAGAATAGGTACAGTTGAGCTGATTTCTGCACAGTTTTCTGTGAACATCGTGGTTTCAACGGGCAAGCAACAATCATCAGAAAACTCTGCAGGTATCAGTGAAGCTCTCGCTGTTTCCCTTGCTGCCAACTTGTTCTTTTTTAGTGTAAGAAATAACTTAGCTAAGCCATGTGTTTATCATTTGTGCCATTTTTCTCTTGTGTGTGATTGAGATTGTATAGTTTCATATTTTATACTGAATTCTTGCCATGAACTTAGATATTCCCCTTGTATGTAACAAGAATTGATCTTTCATGCTTAGGAATTGTTTCCAACAACCTTTTGTTTTATGTGATAGTACGTCTTTATCTGCATTAAAGTCTTGGGGTTGTCAGGAGTGGTTTTGCAGCATGAAGACGAGGTAGAGCTGCACTGATGAATGCCTAGCTTTCCACTATGCTGTTTTGCTGAATATGAGGAACTTCCCCAGTCTGCTGTTTGCTTGTCTACTAAAATATTGCGGGTATCAGTGTAGCTTTACCTAGTCTCTATGCTACTAACCTGCTTCTCACAACCGCAAGACTTATAAGTTTAGCCAATATATGTCATAGTTTCTTGTAGCACAATTTATAACAAAACAGATATCTTTGTGATGGCCTGTTAACTTTCTTAAAATAAATTATGAGACTGACAGAAATACACTAGGTATTTATACAGCATGTTTTGGAAGAAGTGTCAGGATGGTGATGGAAAGATTTTGTACCTATGGAAGAAAAGTTAGTTAGAAGAAGAAGGTATAGAAATACATATTTTATATTTTTGTTATCCATTTTCACACCATATACATGTACATTAAAAATATGAAAATTACTTTCTGTCTGGCATGTATATATATTATGTGATGCAATATTTTTTGCTTTATTTTTACTGTGTGGTTGTTCAGAATGTGTTCATGAACTGACTTTTTAACTTTCTTCCTTGATCAGGTGGTCATATAGATGTCATTTAGAGGACAACAAAGACGTAAATATCACGTCAAAATTTGATGTCCATACAACGTATACAAGTTTTTCTTGGGTGAAAGTTGACGTCTTAAAGACGTCTTTCTTTAACCAATGAGACCTAAAAAGAAAATATGACGTCCATACAACGTCTTTCTATGGTACAAGGTGACGTCTTAAAGACGTCTTTCTTTGACTAATAAGACGTTAAAATCACGACAAAATATGACGTCCATACAACGTCTTCCTGTGGTACAAGGTGACGTCTTAAAAACGTAAATATGACGTCCATACGACGTCTTCCTATGGTACAAGTTGACATCTTAAAGACGTCTTTCTTTGACTAAAAAACGTAAATATGACGTCCGTACGACGTCTTCCTATGGTACAAGGTGACGTCTTAAAGACGTCATTCTATGGGACAAGTTGACGTCTTAAAGACGTCTTTCTTTAACTAAAAGACGTACATATAACGTCCGTATGACGTCTTCCTATGGTACAAGTTGACGTCTTTAAGACGTCTTTCTTTGACTAGTAAGACGTAAAACCACGTCAAAATATGACGTTTTCATGACGACGTACGCGGGTGCGAAATCATGTCTTTTTGACGTCGTGTTATGTCGTCTTAAAGACGTATTACAAGACGTCAATAAGACGTGATATTTACCAGTCTCTGCTATCAGGGTATATACATGTACAAAGTAAGATAGTTGACTTGATATTGATATTGCCACAAGCTGTGATTTATATTGCAGTGAGTTGTAGTGTGTAGAGGCTTAAATATTCTTGAAGGCAGGGTTTAAAGCTACACGCATGCCAAAGGTTTTTCTTCCTTTTGTGCTTTTAGAAGTATTACTATCAACTGCATTCCATTTCGGCATACTGTATGTATACTAGGTTCACAATCAGAGAATGTGGCCTATCAAACTTTTGTACTTAGGGACTGAGAGGGTCGAAGGGAAGGTTCATGTGATTTGGTCGCCTGTAACTACTTGCATGTAATTCTATGTTAGCTAGTAGGGGCCTCAAACATCAGTATGTACATACAGTTGTAGTGAGTAGAGGCTTAAGTATCCCTGAAGGCATTGTTTGAAGCTACACGCATGCCAAAGGTTTTTCTTTCTTTTGTTGGTGCTCTTATTAGTATTACTATAAACTGCATTCCATTTAGGCACACTGTATATAAACTAGGTTCACAATCAGGGAATGTGGCCTATCAAACTTTTGTACTTAGGGACTGAGAGGGTCGGAGGGAAGGTTCGGGGACGGGGGGGGTGGGGGGAGCTCTTAGAATATAAGACTGTGCAAATGTTCACAGCGTGGCAACTTTTGTTGTGGTGTGTGATAGGATGTTTTGGGGGGCGTGTGTTTTGTATCCTTGTGTGTATGAATGTGGTGTGTCTTGTGGGTGTATGTGTTTGTGTGAGGGAGGGGGATCTGGGAGAACCAGTAAAATAACCTCCATTTTTTTTTTTTTTTTTTTTTTTTTTTTTTTATTATAAGTAAATAATGTGTACAATTGACTTATAACTTATGTTTATGTACTTTAAGTTTTTCAATTTTGGCTCAGTTATATATTCTGCATATGAGTTGTTGTTTAATTATGTTTTTGTTTATGTATAAGCAGTCAATATCGAAAACGTTTTTATTTTATTGTATGTTTGCATACTACTATTGGAGGAATGAAACAAAATTTAAAAAAAAGAAAAAAACGTGTGTGTGTGTGAGAGTATTTGCATGTTTTATATTCTGTAGCTTAATATTTTCATCTATTGTATAATCATACGTAACATTCATTTTACTGTAAATGACTGTATTTTGTTGCCTATAGGGCCCCGCTCACAAGTTTAGCTTCTAAAGGAGTCCTAAAACCATTCAGTTTATGATGTAATCAAGCTAGAATATGTTGATTGATGTACTATTACCAGTCTCTTGTTTACGTAACAGATTATATCATGCTTTGTTTGGTTTTGAATAAAATCAACTGAACTGAACTGGACATTCGGTGTCAGCTCGCTAGCTTCTCCCAAATCCTGACAAAAATCGGGATCACGACTTTTTCCGATGTTCAACGCTCCGGCCGTGCGTCCCCCATGCGCCCCTATGTGTGACCGGGCTTTAAGAGTAAAGAACGGTACAACGAATCGTCTTCTTTCTCTAATTATTTAATGAAATGTGAAAGCTTTAGCGCTTCGCGTGGGATGGGCGAAAATGAATTCAGACAAGGATTAAGAGTAAAATTTAATGAAACGTTAAAGCTTCCGCGCTTCTCGCGGGAGGGGGAAAACTGAATTCAGACAACGACACGATACAACGAATCGTCTCCTTTCTCCAATAATCTAATAAAAGATGGCAAAGCACTCGCGCTTCAAGCGGGAGGGGGCAACTGTGTTCAGACTAGGAGTAAGAGTCCAGGACGGTGTACAACGAATCGTCTTCTTTCTATAATAATTTAATTACACTTGAAAGCTTCCGCGCTTCGCGCGGGATGGGCGAAAATGAATTCAGACAAGGATTGAGAGTAATCATTTATGGAAACGTCGAAGCTTCCGCTCTTCGCGCGGTAGGGGGGGGGGGGGTACCGGAACTGAATTCTGACAAGGATTAAGAGTTGAGAACGGTACAATGAAACGTCTTTTTTCTGTAATAATTAAATGAAACGTCATAGCTTCTGCGCTTCGCGCGGGAGGGGCGAAACAATAATTAAAAGTCGAGAACGGTACAATGAAACGTCTTTTTTCTCTAATAATTTAATAACGTGTCAGTGCTTCCGTGCTTCGCGCGGGAGGGGGGAAAACTGAAAAAAATAACTTAGTTCCTGGCCCCGGGTTTATAGTGTTACATTTGCTGTCATTGAAACATTGGCACTAATATATTTGTCGGTAATTGGTGGCTCGTTTTGTCGGGAATCGGTGGCCTCTACACCCCCCTCCCCCCCCCCCCCCCCCCCCCCACTGAAAATGGTTATCGATGCCCCTGATAACAACACAGTTTATGCACTCGAGATAATTTTTGCAAGTTCTACTGGTGAAGTACCGGACCACCGTCTTTGTGCATTATGCAGCAACGAAGCATATACAACGTCTAACGACGTGACAGACCACTTTTCTCTAACTTCTAACCAATCAAATGTTTTTTTTCTCCAGGAAGTGCCGGTGGACATTGATGCGCCAAATGTGGTTCTCAAATTGCAAAAGATCCCTACTTTTGGAAGGGGTAGGAGAAAGTAATTTTACGTCATATTACTCCAGGACGAGCCTGAAAATGCGTCTAAAGTGGTTCTAAAATAGCAAATGTTTCCTACTCAGGGAGGGGGTGTGAACCTCCTCCCACTCCCACTCCCACTTGGTCGCTCCGCTCCCTCGCCGCTAAAGCCTCGCTCTGTCGCCGCTTCATCGTTTTTCATATATTTCACCTCATGCCATTTTGTGCTCCCCTCCCCTCCCCCCCCCCCCCCCCCCGGTAAGAAATTTCTGGATCCGCCACTGATGCTCATACCCCTTAAGCTTCCGGGGGCTCCGCCCCTTTGAACCTTGCCGGGGGTTTGCCCCTAGACCCCACTTTGAAAAACGTGCAGCGGGGCCTGTATATAATAATGGGGTGATGCGGATTCTTCGTCAGCCCCCCCCCCCCCCCCCCCCCCCAAACAAAAAAAGGGGTTTGCTCATTGCGCCACTGGTTGTGATTTAAAGTCAGCGAAGTTATTTGGAGAGCTACTGTTTTTTTTTTGTTACGTTTACCGTTTCTAAACCATCTTCTAAGAAAGTGTACTTTGAAAATGTAAATGCTTTAGCCTGCTGATTTATTTTATCCGGGAAATTAGCCTGTAGTTACAAATCACGTTCTCATCACCTCGAAACTCGAGCTCGAGAAATTAGTTCGCGCATGAAAAGTGCGAGATGAACCTTCGAGCTAACAAATTAAAATCTAGTCTTCCTTCCAAAAATGTATTAAAATACCGACCTGGCCAAGCGATTTCAAGGGTAAATCATTAGAACGAACGTGTGTACATAACTGAACACACTAAAACACACACTAAAATAAGATGTGTGAGAGCGAAGAGCAAGTAGTAAAAAACTTACAAATAACCACGTCAACGTTTTCTGGCTGATTTTTTGGCAAGTGCTGATACTGGTCAAGAATACTAACGGACGAGACTACAATAAATGGTACGTTGTCGTGCTGGCAACCAAAGGACATACTACGTTGGTGGGGGTATTCTAAAGTTAAGCCCCGACCTGCTCCTCGGCCCAGTGAGACATAATACTACATTATACAACACTAACCCATACGACTTAAATAATCAAACATAACCGGAATAACGAAGAATTAGCTGGTTTTATCTTTCATAGATGATGAATAAAAGTATGATTAATTTAAAGTCTGCACGCAGCAGTTGTAAACAAGTAACAGCAGTGTATACACACATACTTTTTTAGCCAACAGCTGATCGCACGTGAAGTGTTCGTGCAAAAAAAAATAGCGCCGGATTTCGGAAACAACAGGATATCGTCATTCATGCCGGGATCGAGAAATCTTCCTTGAGTCTTCGGGCTAGTGAAGACAAACCACAAATAGCGGGCTATTTTGGCGAACTTGGTTTCAGTTAGTTACTACATAGCGCATATTCCTATTTTTGTGTGTTTGCCAAACTTCTCAACCTGTGTTGGCCAAACTCTCCTATCAAATCAAGGGCACTGCTTCTGACGGTTTCGCGAAACGATGCGCTGACTTACATAAGTTTGTTCCGAGACCCTTGAGATTTTCTAGATCATCTTGCATAGATTTACTGAGGTCCATAACGTAGTAGAGATCGACCGGGTAGTCCTCGGCTTGGCGCACGTACAACCGTATGCCGATCGGCTCGTCTGAAAAATGAAAATAAAAATAAACATAATTATAGCTAAATGCTAATCTCACCGCCAAAGCAAAAATAACAAAATAAAAATAAACCAACATTAGTTTAAACTTGTAATGATTGAGCTTTTTTTGTTTGTATTATGCGCTATATAAAAAGCAATGTCATGAATGTTCTTTTTCTTTTTCTTCTTCTTCTTCTGCTTCTTCTTCTTCAGAATAATCTGCCTCATTCACTGCTGAATGTTCTTACAGGTGTATACGTGCATGTGTTTGGCGACATAGGGATGCACATGTGTGTAGGTGAAAGGTTTAACCTTTCAACACCTATATCTACATTTGCTCCTACAGTTGAGCACTGTCAGAAATTACAGTTTTACCAAACTTGCTTATATATATATATATATATATATATATATATGTATATATATATATATATATATAAACATAGTGCCAGTAAAAACGTTGCCGGAATTTACTTTCCCCTGACTTTAGTTGTCGGTGGAAGGCTTCTACTATTGGAGCCAGGACAACCTCAAGAGGGAGAGCGATCCACTGTCGAACAGTGCGGATAAGAAGGAGTGAATATGTTGCTCTGTTCGTGACTGCATGACCCGACAACAGTAAAGACGAGACGATATTGTAGTTCTTACGACTGTTGTCGGTTGGATGTAGTGGTGGATGTCAAAGTCTACTAAAGAGTATCTTGTACAGTATAAGGTTAGACGTTGATGCTTTCTTATCTTCTGGAGGGAGGTCCATCCAAGTTGACTCAAAGGCTATCGAAGGCTTTACTGAAGTCGGTGATTACTATGTCCGTCGGATTGTTGTCCTCCATGTTGTTCAAGAGGTCAGTGACAAAGCCAGTCAGTTGAAGATCACATGAATTCTTAGCTTGAAAACCATGTTGAAGTGGGCAGAGGATGTTGTTTCTGCGTGCATGACCCATGATATTACTTGCAAATATGTGCTCCATCATTTTGCAGATGATACTTGTGAGAGAGATAGGGCGGTAATTCTCAGGTTCTCTTTTTATCTCCCTTCTTGTAGTTGGGGACCACGTTTGCAAGGCGCCAATCATCCGGAACTTCAATGGTCCTGTATCAGACATCAAAGATGGCACACAGAGATGGAGCTACCACTCTTGAAAGCTTGCGGCGTACCAATTTATTCCATACCAATGTATTCCATCTGGTCCCGGGGCTTTCCGGACTTTCACCTTCTCCAACCTCTCAACAATGCCTTCGGTTGAGATGTGGATGTCCGGCATGGAGTCATATGGAGATGTTTTAGGAGGGGGATCAGCGGGAACATCGGTTTCATTCCACCTTGAATTGTTTATTCAGTGCTTCAGCCCTGTCCTGGGGGCTTGTGATAGTACGCTCATCAGTTTTCAGAGTGAGTATCCCACAGCGGTCAGTGCGATTATTCTTCACAATCTTCTAGAACCTCCATTCATAGAAACTTCATTCCCTCGTACGCATTGGGTCCATCAGCAGTGAAAATTGACTCTAGATGGCTCCAATATGCCTTCCTTAATTCTACTTGGATGAGGTGTTTTAAAAAATGCAATTCTGTTTAAAACGGGAAAGGAACCAGAATGTTCTGTTTCTTGAACCTGCATTCACTTGCTTGTGTAACCTATCTCTCTTATAGATGAGATTGCGGATACCGCTAGTAATCCAGGGCAAGTCTTGTTTCTGTTTGAGCATCTTGTGGGGGACGAATGTTTGAATACCCTCTTCAATTCCACTCTTGAAGAGTTGCCACAGGTCATGGGCTGATGTACTGGATGACTTGCTACATATATAATCTGCCATATGTTGCATGAGTTCTGCAAAGCCCTCCCAGTATGCTTTCTTTTGCATAAGAACTTTCTCTTTGGCTAGTATCTTCGTGGGAGTAACATGTCTATATCAGCAACTGGACAGTTGTGATTCGAGATACCAAGCACTACCTTCACAGAGTTGACCAAGGTTGGATTGCTGATAAGTATCAAGTCAAGAGTGTTCGCTTGTCGAGTAAGCTCTTTGACAAGTTGAGTAAGACCGTGATCGTTTATAATTTCACCAAACTGATGACGAAGGGCAGGGTAAGCACAGGGACCAACATAAGGGCCATCCCACTTCCATCCGGGTACGTTGAAATCTCCTGCGAGTTTAACCAGGTGTCTTCTATCTAACCTGGATAGAGACCATTGCAGCTCAGCGAGGCTGACTTCATCATCTTCTTTTGGTCGATAGTAAGCTGAAACATGAAGTGTTTTGCTTCCTGCCATTTCAATACTACAACACATTATATCACAGTCAGTCTCCAGTTCTTCATCTCTTGTAACGATCAAATCAGTCTTGGTGGCAATAAATACCCCCCCCCCCCTCCCCCTGTGGGTCATTTGGACGGTCTGTACGTAGGATGTTGTATTGCTCATCAAGGAATACTTCATTGCTGTTGATCCCATCAGACAACCAAGACTGTGTACCGATGGCTATGTCAGGGACTTTACTCTCTCGCAAACATATCGTTTCCCACTATTTTGTTTTGATTTTATTTTATTTCTGTATTTTTCCAAATATAATATAACTGAATAACAAAGCACATATAAATGTATATTACAACATGTACAAACAATAATTTCTTCATGTCAAAATGTTTTTTTACATAATATATGTACATATAATAACGAAACTTAATATTTCCACAACATATTATCATACATTTTAAGTATTATCCGAACTATTCTGCTGGAAAAGTGCAAGAGACCGCAATCATAAGCAACGCTTGACAAGGATGGCGACCTCAAAAAAACAAAAACAAAAAAGATCTTAAGGTAAAACTTAAAATGAAAAAGTGTTTAAACGATCTTTGTGTATGAGTTGGTGAGTTTGTTGTGCGAGTGTATATATATATATGCAGTGCGTCCCAGAAAAAACGAAACCGAGAAGTATCGATGTTTTATCATAACTTAATCACAACCATAATTAATGAATGATACATATTTGGAAAGCTTAGAGTCTCCTCTTTCAGTTGATGCTACTCACGTGATGCATATTTTACGCATGAGAGATTAAAAGCAATTTGAAGGAAGGAAACCAAAAAGACATTTGGCGGGCGGTATCTGAATTTCAAAGAAAAATTCATATTTCTAGAAAGTTCATTTTCTGCTCTTTCATATGATACCTCAATCAAGAAAAATGAGCCAGGAATAACATAGTTCTGTTTGTTTAAAGTAGCCCTTACATTTTCATAATTTTAACAAACGAATTCGTTTTCACTGGGTGCCTGCCGTAGCAAAAAGCAGATTTGACAAAAGCCTTAACTCCGTTTCGTTGACAATCAGTTATGCATGAAGACTCTCGTCTACGGCTGGTGGCAACGAAACGGAGTTAAGTCTTTTGTTAATTGCGTTTATTGATACGGCAGGCAGCCAGTGAAAACGAATTCGTTTAATAAAATTATGGAAATGCAAGCACTACTTTAAACAAACAGAACTTAGTCATTCCTTGCTCATTTTTCCTGATTGAGGTGTCATATGAAAGGGCAGAAACTCAACTTTCTAGACATGTGAATTTTTCTTCGAAATTTAGATACCGCCCGCCAAATGTCTTTTTGGTTTCCTTCCTTCAAATTGCTTTTGATCACTCATGCGTGAAATATGCATTATCTGAGTAGCATCACATGAAGGAGGAGACTCTAAGCTTTCTAAATATGTATCATTCATTAATTATAGTTGTGATTAAGTTATGATAGAACATCGATACTTCTCGGTTTCGTTTTTTCTGGGACGCACTGTATATATATATATATATTGTGTGTGTGTGTGTGCGCGCGTGTATGTGTGTGTGTGTACGCGTGCACGCGAGTGTGCGTGTTTGTATGTGTTTGTAACGAATAGTGGAAGTGCACGTAGCTCTGTGTGGTATAGTGGAGTGGAAACAAATATAGCCTTTACAATAAAGGAAAACAAGAATACGAAATAGAAAACAAAATTTGCAAAACTGAGTTGCAATGTGACCAAAATTATACAATTGCCTAATGCATGTTGAAATCAGTTTTTTAGATACTTCAATATAAGAGTTCTTTTGAGATTTGCCCTTAAAGAATAGAGAGATGAATACTGCCTTATTGAATTTGGTAAGGAGTTCCAAACATCTGGTCCATGATGTTTTACTGATTTTGGGGCTAAAAGTATTTTCTAAGTGATAATCTGTTGAACAACGGGTGGGGTATGTGTGAATGTTTGAGTTTAAACTGTAAATATTGTGAAATGGGGAGTGTAGTTGATTATGAGAATATTTATACATAATATAATAATAATAATAGCCTAATAGTCCACTCCAAATTTTATTAAACCGAAACGGAAATTCTCTTTGCCCAATTGATCGTGAGCCCGGCAGCCACTGAGCAGCGCCAGATCGACGTTGCTATATATCCCTTTTATATTGATAAACGCCAAACAAGGTAGCAACAACTCCCATCTTTTAACGTCTTTTGGTATGACGCGGCCGGGGTTCGAACCCACGACCTCCCGGTTGTGAGGCGGACGCTTTACTGACTGAGCCAACACTCCGGTATAAAAATGCATGTCTGAAAAATGTGAATATCTTGTATTTGTAATGCTTTTATACGCTGAAATAAAGGTTTCATGTGTGATATATTATGTGCGTATTAGTGATCATACGAATCGCTCTCTTTTAAAGCAAAAATAAGGAATTAATTCTTGTTAAACTACAATTAACCCATACAATATTACAATATATCACATGTGATAAAATTATAAAATTGTATAATATAATCATAGATCTTTCAGAAAGATTTTTTTTAAACTTATACAGTATTCCAATATTCCTTGATATTGATGTATGTATATTACGTATATGCTCATTAAACTTTAGATGAAAGTCAATAGTAACTCCTAAAAAATTTACAGATTTTTTTTCAATGAGAGGCAAGCCATCAATCTCAATATTTCAATTTCTTATATCATGTACGTTGGTCTGTTTAAAATAAATGAAATTTGTTTTACTAAGATTTAATGACAATTTATTAGATTTAAACCACCTAGAAATTTTCATTGATTCACAGTTTAACCGCGTTATGAGCGTATCAAAGTTTTTATGGGAATAAGAAATACTCGTATCATCAGCAAAGATAATAAAATTTCAGAGTGAAATGGTCTCAATAATATCATTTATATAAATAATAAATAACAATGGACCCAATATAGATCCTTGCGGTACTCCACATGTAATTGTTAGTTTTGATGATTCATGACTTTGGAAAGATACGTATTGTTGTCTTGTCTTGTAAATAATTAGTAAACCATGAAAGAGCTTGACCTCTTACGCCATAGTATTGTAATTGTTATGAATTAATATTTTATGATCAATCGTATCAAAAACTTTTGACAAGTCCATAAATACTCCAACAATATATGTTCACTGTTCGCAAAAGCCTCAATTAGTTTATCATACATATGCAAAATTGCGTAATCGCACTGGTTAGGAATCAATGAATCATATTTTATAAGAAAGTGTTAAGTCTTTTATCTATTATTTTTCGACAATTTTAGAGATACTTGGTAATAATGATATTTGCCTGTAATTACTTATTACTGAGGAATCGTCCTTTTTATAAATAGGAATCACTTTATCGATTTTAAGCAAATGTGGGCATACACCCGTTGAAATTGATAAAATAAATATATATGTCAGGGGAGTTACGATATTAAAGATTATTTGTTTCAATAAGTGAACACTTATACTATCATGGCCACTAGATTTTGTAGAATTAAGGTGTTGAACTACATTAATAATTTCATCATCATTGGTTGGAGTAAGAAACAAGGAATTTTTACGTGGGAAATACAAGGACTTAGTGTAGTCCATGTCACCTGAATCAATATTAGCAGCTAAATTAGGGCCTACATCTATATAATACTCATTAAAAGCTTTTGACATTTTAATTGGATCTGTTATTTGTGTTCATTAATTAAGAAACATTTATTGCTTTCTGTATTTGTCATGCTTAAGAGTTCCTTTACAGTTTTCCATAATAAATTATTGTTACTTGTATTACTTTCTATGTTGTTAGAATAATATAACTTCTTGGACAATCGTATAAGAGATGTAGGATGATTCCTATACATTTTATACTTCTTAAGCTTGTCGTTACACTGACTTGTTAGGGCTTCCTTATACAACTTCTTATGGGCGACTATGGAACGCAAAATACCCTTAGTAATCCATGGTTGTTTGGTCTTTTTACTTCTTTTTTTATTTTGACAAGTGGTATATCCTTATGATAATAATATAATACAATTTACACATAATACCTCGACCCAGTCTTCTTTGGCTAAATCAAGGTTTAATGATTCAACATTATGTTTTGTTTGTTTTCTATGCATTGCACAATTATTTTTAGTCATTTTTTTAACAAAGTGAACTTTAGAAATAATAGATATCGGTAAATGGTCAGAAATATCGTAATACAACAGACCACTTATAAAATTGTTATGAGCTACATTCGAAAAAATATTGTCAATGAGAGTTTGAGAAATACATGAAATTCTTGTTGGTTTATCAATATGTGAGTTAAATGTGTAAGTAAACTACTTAATTTCGCAATGAGGTTATCATCAGAATTTAAAAGATTAATGTTAAAATCGCCCATTATATAAACTTCTTTATTTTCTCGGGAAACAGTATCAAGACATCTATCAAAATTGTCCAAGAAAATATCTACATTATGTTTAGGGGGTCTTTACATTATGCCAACTATTATGTTTTTGGTTTTATCATTTAATATTTCAATATATAAATCTTTAGCACTTTCAATGTGTAAGTCAGACTTAACTTTAATTTCAAAATGATTATGTATGTATAGCGCTACTCCGCCCCTCTACCATGGTCACAATCAGAACGAAGCATGTGATAGTTTGGTATATTGAATAGAGGTGGGGAATTTTTATGGAGCCCAGTTTCAATTAAACCTATTATGGAAAACTGGAAGTTATTTAATGTAAAAAAAAGTTCTTGTACGGATCATGATCATAATCATAATCACTTGCAGGTCTCAAAAGCAAAGGGTTTGTAGCCCATGGGACATTAATAGGCTATTCAGATTATTAACCTATGCGAGTTTATCTCTTTTGGTATTCTTTAAATAAAGATAACTTTAATATCATGAATTGTGAACATAGAGAATATAATTTAAAAGAAAAGTATAGAGATAAAGCTCAATCTAATGCGCACTTTAAACATACAATATCATTTATGTTTTTAAATAACCTCATGTAACGTAATATGTAAAACTTCTTTACAAAAAGAAAAAAGATCCTAAACTTAACCAACGAAAAGGTCTAATTTGCACTCGTGATTAGACTAAACAAATTATGGGAGACATTGACAAACGTCAGAGTACGAGCAGCTGTATGTACGAGCCAGAACCTTGTTGGCACTAGAACACACGAAACCAAATCCAATGCACGAACCCCAGAAGAGCGCCCCGCCACAGACCATCCCACCCACCCGCCACGAATGACTGCATCCCGACAGCCATAACTCACACCGCACACACTACGTGCCGCCAGGTAGGAAAAGCATTAATATTTGTCTCACCTAGCAACAAAGAACGTACGCCATTCACCCGACCACCGAAAGACAATCACCCACAGCAGGGGAAAAACAAACCTGCAACGAGGCAGCCAACAAAGATCCGCGCACCAAACCCGATTAAATCACGAAAAAGGACCATTCAATCACCGACACAAGTCATGTAAAATAGTCCGCACCATTCAAGAACATTGTGACGTTCTATCTATATGCAGGACACCCACGAATACCTAAAAGTATTTATGAATGTATTTATACGAATAAAGGCGCATGCGTGAAATATGTTTGTAAGTACTAATAATTACAGAATGAACCCTTGAAACGCAGGCCTAACACATTGGGCAGGTTTTATTATATATTTGCCTTTATAAATTATCATTGATGTGATTGAAAATAGAAAAATATCACAACATTATGAAACATGTATTCCTAATTGTCTCACGCAAAATCATATGATATTATCACCAGCATCTTGGGTGTTCGATGTGACAAATGGAATATACACCATAATAACAATATGCATAATTTATTGAGCAATATGCTTTGTCAATCATATTTAAATTGTATACTTTACTTGTTAATATTTCAACATTATAAAATTTGTGGCTCGCGATTTATGATGAAATAGCAGGTACTATAAACGCTCAAAAGTTTAACTTGTGCATCTGAAGTATGCGTCTCGATAAAATTTGAGTTATACTTCACGTATTTAGTAGACACATACATGCATATAACTAGTATTCTTTAAATTGAATTACAAACAAAGAACACTTAAAGTTCCCACTCTGTATCACGAGAATATAAAGTATCACAAATTATCATAATACATTCCGACATATAAATACATCTAGAATATCTAGAATATCATATCATATCATATCATATCAAGCAAAACCAAACCCAAAGTGTATTTTACATTCGCAAGTAATCGATGTATGATAAAAAAAAAATGTTTCAAAAACAAGAAGAAAAAAAGACACACCTTCGCCCTGAATCAGACTAATATATCAATAACTAATTCAAACCTAGTCATTGAAGTACACAATTATATAGTTTATCAGGAAGTTATTGTTTCAATACAAACGAAATGCATCATACCTTTTTCGGGTATGAAAAATATGATGAGCTTATAAAAGCATCTTCAAGTATAATTTACAATCATTATCGACAAAGATGAAAATGAATATACTTTTTCAAATTTGTATGGCGTACCACCCGCTTGGTGCCATTTTCCAGCGTAAAATCGGAGTCTAGTGCCTGCTTGGTAGAGATCTCGAACTTGTTTGCTCCATCTTTGCTTTTCTCGCAGGTCGACGTGTGTGTGGTCATTTATAATAAAGAAATTCTTATCTTTCAGAGCCTCTCTATGTTTCCGCATTATGTTTACTTTATCTCGATAGGATAGCAGCTTCATCAGGACATGGCGTGGCCTATCCTCGACCTTTTCCCCATCTTTTGGCGCGCTCAACTCTGCTTTTTATGTCGAAATGGGTGCGAATGATGCTTTCAGCTATCTGGATACAATAATCATGATGACCTTCTGGAGGCTCATGGATCCCTACATGGCGAATGTTTTTTCGCCTGGAGAAACGCTCATTTTTGTTTGCATCACTTTACGTTTCAATCTGAACCTTGAAGGTGGATATTTCCTTTTTCATTTCACCGATTTGCCTTTCCATTTTCTCTTGATTCTTTTCCAGGTTATCGACACGTTCACGCTCAAACTCCAACGAGGCTCCCACATTGACTTCAAGATCCTTCAACTTAGCAATGGAATTATCTACCGCGCTTCTGATCTTTTTTTCAAATTGTACAGATGCCTCTTTGAATAAGTTATCTAAATTAGGTAGACCTGGTGAGGGGTTATCGACGATATTGATCTGGTCCGACCCAGCTGCGGAATACCTGGAGAGCTCCACGTCTTCATTTTAGGTAGTAGCCGGCACAATGGGTTCACATTCCTGTAGCATGGACATCGTCGCGTTAACAGGGCTCCGTGAATTTGGCGGGCTTCCTTGGCAGGAGTTTGGCGGGCTCCTATTGGTAGCAGTACGTGGCTCCGTGGTAGGTTTGGGTTTCGCGCTTGTAGGTTGTTTGCGAGTCCTCAAGTTCTTGTATTTGTGATTGCCTTCCGGTCCAGACATTGCCGTGCAGAATCTCTGAATCTTGAATATTTAGATGGTAAAATCAGAATTCCAGTTTCATATTTCCAAAGTCCCAAATTAAAAAAAAAATATATCCTGGCTTTCGAGACGAGGAAGAAAATGTGACCTTATCCAAAAAGAGCGCCATCTACATATATGCCAGGGTTGTGTTGATGAACCAAGATTGGAAATGGTTGTATCTTAGCACGTAAATTCTGGCTGCTCACATTGAGAAATCTTAGCACTCTAGGTCGAGGTTTGTGCTTAGACCGCCTTTGATTGGTGTTTCAGCGCGACGATGAGTAGGCGGGTGAACCAGGAGATGATGGGTTTGATGAATCACATGTAGGCCTACATGTATTTGACTTTTTTCCGCTGATGACATTTAGGCCACCAGGATCAAGCACTCCAAACATGTTGGTGTCTGGACTGAGTTGCAAACTTGAGAGACGGCAATGAGCCAAATTTGGAGTCCCACAGTGGTTGCAGATCCATACGATTTAGCTCAAATCAAATGCTACATACTCGGTAGATGGTAAACAAATGCATTCAGCGTGAAACCATTTCAGACAGGTTCCTTCACACTGCACTACTGTAGTCCTTGTAGTAACTGCCCTGGAGCATACTCCACAAGGATATTTAGGCTTTCTACCTACTACACAATATCTAATTATTATTTTATTTTTTTATAATTATTTATGCATGTTCAAAATTTCACAATTCGTTGAAGTTAACATCACATGAAAAATGAATATAATATAACAAATCATTTTCAATTTTACAATCCATTTGAATTGAATTCACGTGAAAAAGAATATAACAATGTTTTATCAAAGACAAGTTGCAACTAATATACAGTTTGAAGAATGAACACACAAAGGTGATGAAACATATTAAGCAAATAGAGCTTGAATCGTTACAAGTTTCAACACCTTTCAAATATATAGTATATGACAAATAAAATTCCTAAAGTTTTGTAGTGAACTATTTACACTATTTACAAAGTATTTCTTTTTTAAAGTATTTTGTTAAGCCTAGTAACAAAATTATGTTCGATATAATTACAACTGATATATAGATTATAATGTAAGTAATATCTTACATCTGTGAAATGATAATAATTTGAGTGCTATTTTAAAGGAGTTTGTTGATTTTGTATTTCTAATATCATTAGGTAAAGAATTCCATACATCTGGACCTCTGTGTCTGATTTATTTCTGGGCTAATGTAGTGAGAGGATCGACCACATGTAAATTCGATGACTGGCTTGTTGAATACGAATGAGCCATGTTATTAGGTTGGAACATTGAAGATAATGACGTAGGTAATCATTTGATATTGAAACATAACTATGGTAATTTGAAGGAAGTTAATATCATCAACCTTTAAGCATTTCTGTTTACACGCGCCTTGAGCACTCCACAGAGTGGATTTGGCGCGATATAAGTTACATTATTATTATTATTATTATTATTTAACAAATAGTGGGGTAACCAGCTCGGGTACATGCGTACAGCTTTCTTTTGCAGCTGAAGAATATTAATAGTCACACACTTGGATGTTGCCCACAAAATATTACAATAAGAGATGTGTGTTAAAATTAGACTATAATATAGCATAAGTAATATTCTATAAGAAACAAAACATTTTATTACATACAATACGCCAATATTTCTGGAGATTGGTGTAACAATGTTTTTTACATGGTCGCTCCATATCTTTCTCTCTAAAGAAAAATCATCTAGTTTAATATTAAGAGCAAGGTTGTCATCAGATTTTCTACCTCCAAAATGATTATAATTTGTTTTAAGAACATTGAGAGAGAGCACATTACTTCTAAACCTTAAAGTCAACTTTGGCAGTTCCAAATATAGTTTCTGTTCAAGAGTGTTGATTTCACGATGAGACAAGAAAACACTCGTATCATCTGCAAATAAGGTATAATTTAAAGTTTTAGCTACATTACAAATATCATTGATATAAATAAGAAATAATAATGGACTCAGGATGGATCCCTGCGGAACACCACATTTAAGATACAGAATGTCAGAGTTAACAGATTTATAATAAGTGTATTGTCTTCTCATAGATAAGTAACTCGCAAACCATTGTAAAGCTATGCCCCTTATTCCATAATGCTCCAACTTAGAAAGAAGAATTGAATGGTCAAGTGTGTCAAATGCTTTGCTAAGATCCGTAAATACACCAATGACATGCTCGTGAGCAGCGAGTGCAATTGAAACGCGATCATAACATTTCAGTAGCGCAAGATCTGTAGAATGAGACCGCCGAAATCCAAACTGATCAGGATTCAATGATTCACATTTATCTAAAAAAAACTGTAGAGCCTGTTATAAACAATTCGTTCCAAAACTTTAGAAAAGCTAGGCAGTATTGAGATCGGTCTAAAGTTAGAAACGACCATTACGTCATCTTTTTTTATGAACAGGAATCACCCTTGCCAGTTTGAAAGAAGAAGGAAACACTCGGGTCATTAAAGAGAGATTGCAAATGTGTACAAGAGGCGTTAGAATTAAACCAATGATCTTTTTTCGATAAAAATGTACTGATTTCATCATGCCCAGAAGAGTGACTGTTAATAGCGATCTCACTACATTGAGAATTTCAATGTATTCCGTCGGTTTTTAGAAAAATAGAAGTATTATATGGTTCATTGAGGTACTGTGTGAAGTTGGTTCCATCTTCATTTATCATCTTGGCTTGATTTAGGCCGACATAAGTTGACAAAATAATTGTTATATGCATTTGCAAGATTTTCTGCATTTGTTATTTCTTTATTACCATGAGCAATTTTTCCTGGAACTTCATGTTTTCCCTGCTTGCATAACAATATCCTTTAAAATTTTCCAGGTAGATGAAATATTGCCATTTGCACTTTCAAATCTCTAAGAGTAAAATAAACGACGTGAACATCGTATAATTGATGTTAATTTATTTCTATATTTCTTGTAATTCTCAACATTATCAGGTGATCGATTTTTATTCTTCTTTTATATAGGACGTTTCTTCCTTTTATCGATCTACGTATCCCTCTAGTAATCCATGGATGATTTCCTTTTCTCTTGTCGTTTAATTGCACATATGGAAAACGTTCATTAAAAAGATTATACAACTTATTCCCAAATACTTCAAAATCACTTTCTACATCGTCACAAACTATAGCATCATTCCAATTTTACGGGAGTAAATCTTCATTTAGACTAGAAACATTTTCATCAGTAATTTTACGTTTCTTTTCAATTCGCCTTTTTTGTGTTACATCAGTTTTGTGGTCAAAAAGTAAGCAAAACACAGGTAGATGATCAGATATTTCACAATAAAACTTAAAAACTACATGTTAAAACAGACCTGATTGAGAAAAGCCTTCAGATGTTTTTAAACAAATATTATCCAATAATGAAGATGAATGATTACTAATTCTGGTTGGATATCAATCATTACACTGAATGCATTGGAATCTAGAATATTTCGAAGACGAAGAGAGTTTGGACTATTATTCAGTAAATCGATATTAAAATCACCCATCACACAAACAGATTTATTGAAAGAGTTGACAGCTGACACGAGCAATTCTGAATCATTTAAAAAGTCTACTATGTCTGTGCCAGGTGGTCTGTATATAACGCAAACAATACAATTCTTTTCATTTAGGAAGGTCAACCTCAATACAAAGAGTTCCGCAGTTTCGTTTTGGAAAGACATATCTTGTCTGGGCTTAACAGATAAAGAATCCGCGATATACATTAGAAGTCCACCACCCCTACCACTCGACCTGTCTTTACGTATTTTTGTGTAACCTTCTTAAGTATATAAAGATGGAGATTGATGATTTAACCATGTTTCGGTAATGCCTATTACTGAACAGGAACTGTAATGATGATAACATGATATTCGTATTTTCATTATTCTTACTTAGACTCCGAACATTACAATGAAATGACCACTTTCAATAATTGGGTTCCCGCCACCTTTTCTCCTGCCAGCATGATCAGCAAACAAGCACGACATCACATTGAGTGGTTCGACGTCCACTTGGCAAAGTTGGAAAGAAAATTGCAGCGATGAAATGAACATCCTTATATCAAATATGGAACTCACCTGGCATTATTTTATACGGGCAAATATGTTATCTCATGTGGCAGGGATAGAGTTATAGATTTTGAACAATTATATACGCTCAAAATTTCAAGTGGAAAGTTATTGGAGTCTTAGAGACTCACTGGAAAGAATGACTGGAGAATTCACTGAAGGAAGATACAAAGTACTTTGTGCTGGCGAGGAAGATGTACACAAGAGAGATGTCGCTCTGATCCTCAACAAACAATCACGAAAAGCACTCCTGGGATATAACACCATATCACCTAGACTGATCTCAGCCAGATTCCAAACACAGGCTGGAGCCTTAACAATAATATAGGTGTATGCACCAAACATGGTAGACAAAGAGGAAATGATAGACACATTTTATGACCAGCTGCAATAAACAATAGATGACACACCTAACAAGGACATACTGAAAGTGTTAGGCGATTTAAATGCAAAAGTAGGGAGAGACCTGGACACTTGGAGGAATGTTATAGGACATCATGGATACGGAGAAATGAACAACAGAGGGGAAAAGCTTTTAAACTTCTGCATGGCTAACAATCTAGATATCGCAAAAACCATGTTCAAACAGAAGAAGGCAAGGCGTGAATGGACATGGGAGTCACCAGATGGGAGGACCAAAAACAAGATAGACCTTATCATGGTGAACAACAAATGGAAATCAAGCGCCCAATGCGCTAGAAGTTTTCTAAGTGCTGATGTGGCCTCAGATCACCAACTGGTGATCTGCAATTTAAAGCTACGGTTCAAAACTAAACCCAAACAAAACTAAATGAAGAGATATGATGTATCAAAACTTAAAGATGAAACAACATCAACAAACTACCAGGACATAATCAGAGGGAAATTCAGACCTTTGCTTGATCACTTTGATACCTACCTATACATAATATATAGCATCTGGGAAAAGATTAAGCAAGCATTTAGCACAGCAAAGGATGTTCTGGAAATGAAAAAGAACAGACCGCAGGAAGCATTGATCTCACAAGAAGTGCTAAATCTCAGCGAAAAACGCAGCAAAATCAAACAAGCCAGATGACCATTCACTGAAACCAAGGTACAACTTCCTGAAAAGAGAGATAAAGATGGAAACTAGGGGGTGTAAAAATGCGTGGCTCCGAGACCTCGGCAGTAAAATCGAAAATGCACACCAAGCTGCTAAATCAAAGGAGGTCTATGCAACAATTAAGAAAATCACCAAATCAGCATCAAAGAGAATGCAATCAGTTACGAGTTAGGCAGGGAGAACTCTTACAGAACAATCAGATGTAAATAAGAGATGGAAAGAAAACTACAACGAACTATATAATGAACACAAGCCCCAAAACGACAAGTAGCAAACAGTCTACCCAACAGCTCGCCAGATGACTCAGAGCCAAACATACTGAAGAAGGAAATTGAAAGTGTAATTAAATTAAAGTAGCGAGGACAAGGCACCAGAATTTAATACAGTCAGCTCTGAAGAAATCAAAGCAGCTGGAGAAACAGGAACAGAAATTTTTCACTATCTCTGCAACAAATATGGGAATCTGAGAAATCCCGGGAAGACTGAGGAAGAGCAATAATAACTCCAATGTAGAAGAAGAAAGATAAACTAGACTGCGGGAACTACAGATGTATCAGTCTGATGTCCGGTACAGAAAAAGCACTTACCATAATCCTTCAAAGAAGAATTCTCAAAATAACTGAAGAAATCCTCGTTGAATCATAGGCAGGATTCAGACCAGGCAGGGCTACGACAGACCAAATATTCACGCTAAGACATATAGTTAAAAAATACATGGAAAAGAACAGAAGCCTAGACTTTTAGAAGGCTTTTGACTCGGTATGGGAAAAGGGCCTGTGGAAGGCGATGGAATGTTTGGGCTATCCTAGCAAGCTGATACGACTGCTACAAGTAATGTATGAACAATCCCAGATTACGTTCAGATTAAATCGAGAGCTGACAGAGTGGTTCAAGACAACCGTTGGAGTTAGGCAGGGGTTAATCATCTTCCCAAAACTTTTCAATATGCTCCTCGAGCTAGTAATGATCATGGCAATGGACGAAGTCCAAACAGGAGCCAAAATTCAAGGAACCTGCATAAACAACCTACGTTTTGCAGACGAGTAATTGTATTTCAACAATAAAAATGTAAATTGCATATATCAGTTGTTGCTAGGTAGGTAGGACAAATATTATGGCTTGCCTTACCTAACAACACGTAATGATGCAGTTCGCATTCTGTCTATTGAAATATAATTATACGTAACAGGGGAATGAAATAATTTGTAACGTGGCACTTAACAAAGATTTAGGCATTACATTCGATTACATTACGAGATGGCAAATTATACTTACTTGGTCTTACGTTGATGTTCATCCTCTGAGGCTTGACTTGAACGATTGCATCCAGATCAGCATTTACCTCGCTCAGCGGGTCGTCCTTTTGAAGAAAAAAACACAATTAGTATATAACTATGTCCTGGTCATGAGTGGGATAGTATACAAATGATGCATGCGCATAAGTTCATTATACGATCTATCTGCACTCGAATTGAGGCTGTGTGTACCCATCATACGAAGCCCTAATACCCCCTTCACTTACACAGATTTTTCTTACGAGTCCTTAGGGGTCACCAACTCGTAGTCAATCGCAAGTATCTGTAAATAACTCGCTGATATCCGTTAAGCTATGTTCTCACTATCATATTGCTCCAGTTGTCTAATTTTCGCCAGCACAAACGTAGCTAGTTCGCCGTCACTACCAAACTAGAATTTTCCACTATGTTGCAGGGTGTATATGCCATTGGGTATGATGTGTGAACCGGGTGTGCGAAAATGGTGTGTTGGGGAGGGGAAGTGAGAGTGTTCATGTGTGTGGTCATTGTATGTGTGTCAACAATTAAAGACTAATACATGACAGATGGCTAATCATAAATCTACAATGACGAGTAAACTGTGTACATTACAGTCCACAGATAAATGTGCCTTGAAAGTATATAGCAGACGGCAATCGGCGGATCAGACGACACTTGATAGTGATTTTGTATGTGAGATTGCTTTGCTAAATATAACATACAAGAACCTTTTCCATATCTTTAAACCCTCATTGATATCTGATAATTAAACAGTTAGTAAAATAAACCTACCAAACTGCATAATACAATGAAATACTTGACTGAGAGTAGGGGAGTTTGATGTGGTGCACAATTGCACCCCTCTGTTAATAATCGAATAGTCCATGGTGTTCATGAATATTCATGTTTTTGCTAACCTCGGCAAAATGCTTGGCTATACTAAATGGACAAATTACGGTGGGGGTTGGCTGAAATGGACATAATGAACAAATCAGAACGGATTTATGATAATTCATGCTTGTTATCCTTCGTGTGCTTGACTTATAACCTTACAATCGAGTGGCAAATTGCGTCCAAAGTTCGACTTGTTGCACATGTGTTATATAGGCAATGGCGAGCTGGCGACCTATTTTGACCAAATTACAGTGGGTAAACTTTGAAAAGTCAATGGGACATGAGGGATCCAGTGAAAGAGCTAGTGATAACGTACGTCGGGGTGGATGTGCTTTTCGTTTAAACAAAAAATGAATTGTTAACGATTTGTTTTGTAAAATTCCATAGGCTAACATGTTAATAGGCTGCTGGACTCTGACGATAGGGGGCGTTGTCAAATGAGACTAAACGGAGCTATATGCACGATTGGAGCCACGATTGAAACCGTGGTCTTAATTGTGGAGTAATCGTGGTAACCATATCAGATATTATCAGATCTTGAGGTCAGTCCTGGCAATCTTGTTGATCGTAGGAAAGTTTTGTACGGTTAAAACAAATTACGATTAACACGATTAATTGTCAATCGTGATCAACGCATCAGATCTTTTTGGATCGTAACAAAGCGCGACATATCGCATCTAATCGTCTTCCTAATCGTGGTGATCGGGATCGACCTCGGACAAGACTAACACCACGCTCTGTCGGGTACCACTGCTCACGACCGGACGCGAATGACTCACGAGCAGATACAAGTTGATACAAGAAAATGCGAGTAAATGCGATTAGATACGAGAAGTCACGGTTTTCACAGACGTTCACGATCTGTTACAAGTTCTCGCGTCAATATATATATACACACTTTCTTTCCTTCACTCTCTCTCTGTTTTTTTAAATCTCTCAATTTGGGGGCATCAATAAGAAGGAAAAAAACATGTTAGTGAGTTTTTGATTGCTCGTACCCCTTACAATTACTCTTAACTGTGTATGTTTTGAAGCATGGTGTCATTGCATTTACTTGTATATATTTGAACTATCATTTTGATAATTTGGCAGTCAGTGCCCAGTTGTTTATTAGAAATAACTTTGAGGTTTGTTAATAGATTTTTGCATTCATGATTAAATGTAGCGCGCCTTTCCTAACAAATTGCTAAAAGGCTGTTTTTTCTCCCTGTGCTTTTTTATTTTAGATCCTCAAGAAGAGCATGAGCGTCCGCCACATAACCGGGAGGTCGTGGGTTCGAACCCCGGCCGCGTCATACCAAAAGACGTTAAAAGATGGGAGTTGTTGCTACCTTGTTTGGTGTTAAAAAAATAGGGATAGAGCAACGTCGATCTGGCGCTGCTCAGTGGAAAGAATTTCCGTTTCGGTTTAATACAATTTGGAGTGGACTTTAAAGATTATTATATTATTATTATATTATTATTATATTATTATATATAATATATCTATACTATTTCATGAAGCAACATATGCAAGTATTCTATGCAACGAATCTGTTTCCATATGTCACATTAATGCTCGCACCGATGCTCTCTTGAATAGGCTTCTTAGGATGTTGTTCGGTATCGGAATGAAACTAGTAATCAATTATTATGACTATGTTATGGTTTAGAGTGAGATAGTATACAAATGATGCATGAGTTCATTATACGATCTATCCGCACTTGAGTTGAGGCTGTGTGTATCTATAACACAAAGCCGTTAGTAGTATCCCTAACTTAAGGTTCATGTGTGAACATTTTTAAAAGAAGCTATTTTCAACTGATTTGGGTAGGTATGGGTATGGACAACTACCAAAAAAAAGGAAGGAGGGATGGGGGTTGGGGAGAATTTTTTATTAGAGGTCAAAGGTCAATGACCTCTGCCTAAATCACTAAAATCGTATATCAGCAACAAAATATGGTATATAGATGATCTTGGTGTCAAAATGCACAGGATTACGGAAGAAGATGAACTAGAATAACTACTGACCCTTTGAATTAAATCTTGACCTCCGGAAATGAGGTCAAAGGTCAAAAAACTATTTTATCTCTAAAATGTCATATTTTTAACAGTAAAATTAGCTTATCATATAAAAATGAGCACAAACAAATCAAAGAGGCTTATTTCAACTAATTTTGGCGGATGTGGCGGGTATGGGGGTTATTGCGTATTCCAAGAAGAGAGGAGGAGGGGGGGGGGGTTCCTTTCTGAGGGTCAAAGGTCATTGAACCTGCACTAAAACACTAGAAATTGTATTTCAGCAATGGCATCTTTTACATAGGCCCCGATGATCTTGGAGTCAAAATGTACAGAATTATACTGGGAGATAAACAAAATATGAAATGGATTCTTCATCACCAAAATAAGAGGTAAAAGGTCAATATGATGGGGGGGGGGTTAAGTTCATTAGTGTCAATTAGTTTGTGTATGTAAAGTATATGTGCATTTGCAGAATACTACTCACAACTTAGAACTTACAGTATTAACTATTGGCAACACAATACAAATTAATAGTACTCAGTCTGTTTCCTCTTCATCGCTACCAATAACTTCTTCTGCATCTAAGCTTTCTGTTCCATTGGAGCAATGTCCACAGCACATTCCACATGCAGATACACATGACATGCCAGCTTTCATGCAGCTGCATTTCACGTTTTGTCACTGCCTCTCCCCTTCTTTACAGTTGCAACAATTTCTTTAAGAAGGTTGTATGGCGCGATACCAGCAGACAGCATCTTTGGTCTGAATTTTCTATTGGAATCTAACTCCTATCCTTTTCCTTTGGGATCAAGAATAGTGGTGTCAAGATGCTTCCATGCCACAACTTGAAGATGGGTTACTATTATTAAGGAGAGGAGTTTGGTGCACCTTGCAGAGAGTCATGTATACAGCAGAGAAAGTGATCAACAACATGTCAACAACTCTCCATTATTAGAGCGATTGGAACGAAAATGGACAAGCAACACTCCTATGATAGTCTCTCGTAGATGCCGAAATCTTTTCTTGCAAAAGGAGCTGTACCTGGTCCAAACATTTCTCTTTACAATGGATCGCATGATGAGAAAACCCAAAAAACATGAATTTGGCAATACGCTCAAGAAAACAGCTACAAAAGTTGACTTGGACATAAACAGCAAGATGCATGTTGTTGATGGAGGGTGGTTACTTTATCAGGTAAAGTGGTCCAGCGGTGCAACCATCAAGACTTTAGTTGATACATATGTCAGGTATATGTTCGAAACAAATTCAAGGATGCTACTGTAGTGTTTGATGGCTACGGGGAAGAATCGTCAACGAAAGATCATGAACATATGCGCCGCCTGGTTAGTCCGGCAGCCATCTCGATATACCTTGTTTTAGGGTCTATAGTTTTTTTTTTTTTGGATTATAGTTCCTTAGACCATCAATTTGAAGAATCCGATTGCTGACACTCTGTCAGCCTTGAGCAATTTGAGATATGTGACGTCACACAAAATGGCCGCCAAAATACCCTTTTTTACCAAAATTAATGATAACAAAATTGTTTACAGTATTTTTCTACATTAAATGTCAGTCAAATATCTTGATTTCTTCTAGGATCATCACGAAATAAAAATTGACGATGTTGTATGATAAAAAATGGCATGTAAATTTGCATAATTCAGATTGGCGCCCTCTATTGACACGTTAACTTGCAAATTTTAAATGATGGCCAAATGCCAATTTCTAACATGAAATTAACATTTTTTATAAGTCAGACGCACTGAATACAATTAGTAAAAATTGTGCACCACATTTTGCTGTGATTTTTTTGTTATTTTGTACTTTAAAGGTAAAGATCAGTTTTGGAAATGCCCCCCCCCCCCTCTCAAAAAATGAAATGGAAGCTCTTATCACCAATCATGTGAAAGAATATGTTTTGACTAACACGTGATGATACAAATTTTGGCGAGAAACTGCCTACTCATTGATATATTTGGTAAATTATTATATCTATTTAGACCTGATAGATATCGCGCACGTGTCGCGTAGTCCCATATACATCTATCTGTGTACAGTGCTTGTAACTTTACCAAGACTGGGCCAAATTTCTAATCATTTTGATGATTCCAGAACCTTGCAGTACACACCAATACTTATATGCTAGATGATCAACCTTTTCTGATCGATTCCACAACGTTTCTTTCACAATGCAATCGCATGACCATAACTGGTCTTTATCTTTAATACTTGAAGAAAACAAGCTACAATTTCATGCTCTCTGTCCCATAGATATGAGGTGCCATATGGTTATAAATGCCCGTTTTGAGTGACAGCATTACGAAATTTGATTTGTATTTCGAGGTAATACATTCTTTTATACGAACCTATCATGAAAAGGTTCCTCTCTTACAAGGGAATTTATTAGTTTAATAAAGCGAAATATCCACCCAAAATGACCAAACATGGTTACCTTCCAATGGCTATCATTTGCTGCTTTAGTTTGATCGTTATAACACTCGACAGAGGCGCGAAAACCACAGAAAATTATGCATGCTAGTTTTGCTTTGTTGCATTGGCACCGTGATGATTTACATAGGCTTCCACCGTATTAACCTTAATATGTTGTCCGGTGCGAGTTGTACATTTGTAAGTACTGTGACAGGGATCAGGGATTTGGTTTCCTCTTCTTTTGCATAGCCATACTTTGTAGGATCCAATGATGTGGGTCGTGACTGCAAGGCGTGCTTCCACACACATGTTTGCAGATGAGCTCTCTTGCCAACTGAGTCCAAAGGGAGTCAAATCTTCTGCTTCATCACTTTCAGCAATGCATGTACCCTTTTCAATCCCAAGGTATGCCCCAATATTGTCGCATCCCCTCAACGCATGTCCTGCCAACATCGATGGAATGATATCTCCTAACTTGTGTACAGTGGCAGGAATGTCAATAACAGTTCGCTCTTTGATAACTCCATGATCATTGGCATTCTAAGTTATTCATGCAGATAATGATGGACCCTAACCCTAACGGCCAGGACCCTAACATACCTTTTCTCATTAGCAGCAATTATAATCGCTTGCTGTACTATGATGTTGTCTGCTTCTTCATGTGTTATGGAAAGATCTTCCCTTGGCATGACATCGCTGCCTGGTATCACTTCAACAGATACCTCATCTCCACCGGTAATGGCCAGCTTGTGCTTTTGCCTATTTCTGAACACCTCATCATTCTGCAGAATCACGCATACCGGTATGATGTCGATCAACTGTGGGAGGGCAGCAGTGAGGTGGGAAGACTCATTTGGATGACTCTCGATTCGTCATGACTTCTAGAAATCCTGGTGGCACACCAAGCAAAGATCATCAGATTTTAATCCAGAGTAGAGCACAACCATCAAACGGGCTGTACAAGGTTGTTCAAGTGACACGTCAACCTTTGTCAAATTCTTCAAGTTCGCCCTTGACCTGGTGAAAGCTTCCATGACAAAATATTCTTGATATTGACATATCTTCAACTTGCCTGCAGTCCTATTACTCTAGAGTAGATCAACTTGGTGTCGTAGACTTTCGAATCCTCCAATGTTAATTAAACTACACCCTCCAAGTGGTTGAAAACTTCACCTACCTCTCCCTTGATCTCGAGCTCAACGTTCACATTGACAAGGCAGCAACCAAGATGGCTAGACTCTCAAAGCGGGCCTGGAAGAACACTTTACTATAAACCACCAACACGAAAATGAAGATCTACAAGGCCTATGTGCTCAGTACTCTCCTGTATGGCAGTGAGTCGTGAACCCTGTATGCACGTCAGGAGCGCCGTTTGAATGTTTTCCATTTCCGCTACTTGAGGCGAATCCTAGGCATCAAATGGCAGGACCACATTCCAAACAAGGACGTCCTCAAAAAGGAGGGGTGATGACCATCTACGCTCTTCTATTACAACGACGGCTGAGATGGCTTGGTCATGTCAGTCGAATGGAAGACGGCCGCATTTCAAAAGACATCTTGTACGGAAAGTTAGCGACCAGAACCAGGACTGTTAGAAGACCTGGCCTTCGCTTCATGGATGTGTGCAAGAGGGATATGGAGGCCAGTGAAATCAACCCTACAAAATGGGAAGCCTATGCTTCAGACTGCCCCAAATGGAGATGCGCTGTGAAGACATGTATACAGAGGAGTGATCAGAGGAGAGTAGAACAGTGGGAGGAGAAAGGACAACAAAGACGGCAGCTAGCCACGGCTTCAACAGCACAGCCACACATGAAATTTTTCTGCAGCAACTGCAACAGGACCTGCCTCTCTAGGATTTGACTTTTTAGTCATAGCAGGAGCTGCACAGCAAGAAACTCTTGCTTGAAGCTGTTAAACAGAGGTACAATTGACGGTGTTCAAAGGAAGGGAGTTCCAGAGTCTTATTGTATCCGGGAAGAAGCTCCTCTTTTAGACAAGCATTCAGGAAAAATGAACAATTATCTTCTTGGAATGCCCTCTGTGCAGGGATGTTGATGGAGTGAGGAAAGTATATGGAAAGTCTTTCAGCGGGTTGTTGATGCGAAAGATCATCACCACCTGAGCCTGTACCCTGCGTTCTTGTACCCTTGGCCACTTGAGCTGGTTCAGGATGGCTTCTACTTTGCTTGTCCTGCGGTGGTCATTGCAGAAGGAGCGGACATAGCGCCGTTGACCCATTTCAAGCTTCTTGATGATTGCTAATTGTTTGAGTTTTAGGGTCCCATATAATTATGATGATGGCTTACTCCATGATTGGTTGAAGGCGAGTATCGTAGCACAATTATTTAATTTTTCTAGGACATGGTTGGATATTTCTTTGAAGAAAGGCACGGGTGGAGTTGGAGTATTTGCTGATAATTTTGATATGTGGGTTCCAGCTGAGGTTTTCCTGCGACTCAACACCTCGATACTTTGCTATATTTTTGTCATCTAGGGTCTGTCCGTGGATTTGATGATGGATTTGCGTTTATTGGTGACATGTAGAACCTGACATTTATGTGGGATGAATTCCATCAGCCAATCACGCTCCCAGCGTTGCAGTGAGTCAAGATCCTCTTGGAAACGTTAGGCATCTTCCTATGTCTTGATGTTGCTGTATAGCATGCCATCGTCAGCAAAGAGCCTGACTGTTGGGTTTGGGGAGAGGTACGGTGGCAGATCATTGAGGAAGAGGAGAAACACCATCTGGCCGATAACGCTGCCTTGCGGGATGCCATATGTTACTTGGCTGGTGTTGAAGATGGGTCCTTCCAGTAACACCTGCTGGGTCATGTAACTCAGGAAGCCAGAAAACCAAGCATGTGTGGGTTCCCAGATTCCATATAATTGGAGCTTGTGTAACAGCTAGCCTTCCATGGGGAACCTTGTTAAATGCTTTGGAGAAACCAAGGAGTGTCATGTCCAATTGGTCTCTGGCATCGATGCCTTTGGCAAGGTCCAGGACAGCAAGGACAAGCTGTGAAATCCAGGATCGCTTCTTTCGAAAGCCACGTTGTGCATCAGACAGGATGTTGTGGCTTTCAAGGTGGTTCATGTTGCTGCTAAGAACGATGTGCTCCAGTACTTCACAGGTTACTGACGTCCGAGAGACAGCTCTGTAGTGATCTGGCTTGCTACGGTCACCTTTCTTGAAGATGGGATCAATATATATAGCCATCTTCCATTTATCAGGTATGCACGCTCTGGTTAAGGGAGGCTTAGAAGAATAGAGTGAACACAGGTGTCAGTTTGGTGGTCAGAAGTCTGGCTGGGATTTGGTCAGGACCAGTGGCTTTATGAACATCAAGCTCAGACAGGATCTTCAGAACTCCTGGTGGCGAGATAGTAATGTGATCCATGGTTGGGTGGGGGCTTCGCCCTTTGTCTCTCAGACTAGTCATTTCTTCATTGCAGTTGAAGATGGATGAAAACTGATTACTTAGAATGTTCGCCTTTGAGAGGCTATCTGAGTAAGTCATTCCATTAGATTATTTCAATGGAGCCAACCCTGAAGCATCGCATCGCTTGCCGTTTATGAAACTCCAGAAACACTTTGGTTTACAGATGATGTCTGGGCTGACAATGTCTGTCAGGTACCCGTTGTAGACTTTCTTGGAAATTGTGTCATAGAATCCACCAGGTAACTTCTGTTAAAACTCATGCATCTGTCTGGTACCGATGCCAAATGCTTTATCATCATTCACTGACGCTGGAGCAATGCTGGTCTAAATAAAGCCTATGAATGGAACAATAATGTACCGTAAAATCACTTCTCACTGATTCTCTTGTAGATCTTTTTTGTTTCTTTACATGTCTCTTAATTTAGACCAAAAAATTTGTAAGATAAATGCAGCACAATCGTAATTATTGCATGCATACGAAGCATATAATATGTGTTTAACGTGACGTAGATCTAAGAAATTGGCATTTGGCTGGCACACCTATTTTTATGCAAAATTAATATATTTATAGAGGGCGCTATTTCAAAATGTGCAAATTAGCTTGTCATCTATGGCCGTGCAACATCACGAAACAATTTTTAGTGATGGTCCTAGAGAGATACAGACATTTGGCTGCCCAAAATTGTAGAAAAATCCTTGTTATATATTTATTATACATTTTTAGAGAAAAATCATGTACTTTGGCGGCCATTTTGTATGACGTCACATATCTTAAATTGCTCAAGGCTGACAGAGTGTCAGCAATCGGATTCTTCAAATAGAAGGTTTAGGCAATCATAATCCATTGAGAAATAAGAAATTGGCATTTTTTATTATTATTATTATTTATTCGGCAAAGGAAAATATTACATATCAGTGTACACAATACAAAATAAGACATAATTATCAACCATTGGAACGCCAGGGACAGAAAAAGTTAACTAAATTACTGTGGCATAAAGCCTCCTGTCCCTTAAAAATTGGCTGGCACACCTATTTTTATGCAAAATAAATATATTTATAGAGGGCGCTATTTCAAAATATGCAAATTAGCTTGTCATCTATGGCCGTGCAACATCACGAAACAATTTTTAGTGATGTTCCTAGAGAGAAACAGACATTTGGCTGCCCAAAATTGTAGAAAAATCCCTATTATATATTTATTATACATTTTTAGAGAAAAATCATGTACTTTGGCGGCCATTTTGTATGACGTCACATATCTTAAATTGCTCGAGGCTGACAGAGTGTCAGCAATCGGATTCTTCAAATAGAAGGTTTAGGCAATCATAATCCATTGAAAAAAAAACTATAGACCCTAAAACAAGGTTAGGCCAATAATCTGGATTTGGCTGCCGGACTAAGAGGTTTTCCTGGCAAATGAGCCTTAATTTTTTAATCATAATGATATTTGCAGGGATGACAATATCACTGTACGCCAAGCAAAATATGATGGTGACACGCTGATCGTTAGGTCTGCAATAGACATGGTCGGAAGTGTGAATTCCCCAGTTGTTGTTGTTGCCCAGGACACCAATATTTTGATATTGCTCTGCTATCATAGGCCTATCCACTGTACTCATTTGTATTTCCAAGCAGGCTTTAATTGTCTTTACGACACCTGTAGCATAGAAAAAGAAGAGTTCCTCTTCAAGTATGGCTGGTCTGGAAACGACACTGTTTCATGTATTCATGGACATACCAAATTTGCTCTCTACAAATGCAGATTTCCTGCCAGTGTCATTACTGCATTCACAAGCAACACTTTAAACCGACTCCACAATTCGAACAGCTGGGTTAAAAGTAATGCAGATCGCATAATTATGGCTCTGGGATATTCCCCTAGAAAAGTCTTGCCTATGAAATTCAAGAAGCAAGCAGCCAAGGGCAAAATCGATCCTCACCGCCTTCCACCAACGGAAGATGCAACAGCTCAACATTCCCTTCGTGACCATCTTCAAGTTGTGGTATGGAAGCATCTTGACACCTCTTTTCTTGATCCCAAAGGAAAAGGATGGGAGTTAGATTCCAAAAGAAAACTCAGACCAGAGATGCTGTCTGTTGGTATCGGGCCAGTCTTAAAGGAATTGGTTGCAACTGCAAAGAAGGGGAGAAGCAGTGTCAAAACATGAAATGCAGCTGCATGAAAGATGGCATGTCATGTGTATCTGCATGTGGAGTGTGCTGTGGACATTGATCCGATGGAACAGAAAGCATAGATGCAGAAGAAGTTATTGGTAGCGATGAAGAGGAAACAGACTGAGTACTATTAATTTGTATTGTGTTGCCAATAGTTACTGTAAGTTCTAAGTTGTGAGTAGTATTCTGCAAATGGTTGATTATAAATGCACATATACTTTACATACACAAACTAATTGACACTAATGAACTTTCACCCCCCCCCCCCCCCCTGCTCATTTTGACCTTTTACCTCGTATTTTGGTGGTGAAGAATCCATTTCATATTTTGTTTATCTCCCAGTATAATTCTGTGCATTTTATGACACCAAGATCATCGAGGCCTATGTAAAAGATGCCATTGCTGTGATACAATTTCTATTGTTTTAGTGCAGGGTCTATGACCTTTGACCCTCATAAAGGAAATTCCCCCCTCCTCCTCTCTTTTTGGAATTAATAATAACATTCCCGTCACATTAAGTTGAAATTGGCCTCTTCGATTTGTTTGTGCTTATTTTTACATAATATTTGTCATTTTCCTGTTACTAATAGGACATTTTAGTGATTAAACATATATTTTTTACCTTTGACCTCATTTTTGAAGGTCAGGATTTTATTTTAAGGGTCAGTTGTTATTCTATGTCATCTTCTTTCGCAATTCTGTGCATTTTTACACCAAGATCATCTATATACCATATTTTGTTGCTGAGATACAATGTATAGTGTTTTAGTGCAAGATCAATGACCTTTGACCCTCAGAAAGAAAATTTACCCATCCTCCTCTGCTCTTGGAATAAATAATAACCCTCATTCCCCCACATCCGCCAGAAATCAGTTGAAATTAGCCTCTTTGATTTGTTTGCTCATTTTTATATGACATGCTAATTTTACTGTTATAAATATGACATTTTAGAGATAAAATAGTTTTTTGACCTTTGACCTCATTTCCGGAGGTCAAGATTTTATTCTAAGGGTCAGTAGTTATTCTATGTCATCTTTTTTCGTAATCCTGTGCATTTTGACACCAAGATCATCTATATACCATATTTTGTTGCTGAAATACAATTTGTTGTGATTTAGGCAGAGGTCATTGACCTTTGACCTCTAATAAAAAATTCTCCCCAACCCCATCCCTCCTTCCTTTTTGTTGGTAGTTGTCCATACCCATACCTACCCAAATCAGTTGGAATTAGCTTCTTTTACATTTTTTCACAGATTGGCTCAATATGTGGCTAATTTAGGGTTACTATAGGCCCCCCAAAAAAAACATTTGGTTGTCCTCGACCGCCCGCTCGTATTTTTTTATATATTTTTTAATAATTTTTACTTTCTTTGATGATTCATTATTATTATATATATTTTTTTTTTTAAGGGGGGGGGGAAGCAATCTTGAAAGCCAAACATACCATTTTTTGCATGACAAGGATCAAAATGCGTCATAGGGTAAAGGTCGTGTTAAGAGCTAGTATGGATAAATATGACGGGGTATATGGCGGGCCAAGCATGCCACTATCTGTACAACTATACAACTATACGACTATACGTCTATACAGCCGGCCAATCACAACGCAAAAAAACTGTACATCTATACAACTATACCAGTATTGCATTCAGGGGGGAAGGGGGCACGTGCCCCCCCCCCCCCCCCTGTTAAAAAGGGGGAATTGGATTAGGGTTAAAACGGAAGAGAGAAAGAAGAAGAAAAGAGGGAGGAGATAAAAGGGAAGAGGAGAAAAAAGAGGGGGAAAAGGAAAAAGGGGAAGAGAGAGGTAAGAGAAAAGAGGGAAAAGGAGAACAATGAGAAGGGAAAAAAAGAAAAAGGATGATATTAAAGGGTTTTTTTTTTTTTAAACCGGGAAAGGGGCGGGGGGGGGAAACGCAATTTTGCAGTGTGCATAACATTGGGTCCTGCCAGGCGATTAGCCCCCCCCCCCCCCCCCCCCACAAACAAAATCACAAGAAAAACAACAAAACGAGATAGAAAAAACAAGGGGGGTCGCTAAAGGGGGCGAGGGTGTAGGATGCGACACCCCCCCCCCCCCCCTCTCCCCACCTGTCAGGATATTGTCGGTAAAATTACGCTGCTGTTTGCCACCTACGGGTCAGAGACGTGGACACTATAAAGGAAAACTGACCGAGATAAACTAGACACTTTTGAGATGAGATGTCTGCGGACAATAGCAGGAGTCCATCTTCTAGATAAAATTAGAAGTGTAGACATTCGAAAGTCACTGAAAATATCCAAGACAATTAATGAGGAAATATCCAACAGCCGCCTAAAATGGTTTGGACATGTGGTACGTATGCCAAAGGAGCGCCTTCCAATACAAGTCCACACCAATGACTTTACATCACCGAGGCCACCAGGACGTCCTCTCCTGAGGTGGAAAGACCACATCCGCCAAGGATTAAGCCTGGATGATGCCCAACACCAAGCCCAGGATAGAAGTGTATGGAGGCAGACCACCCGTAGGAGCGCAAGGGGACACTCCGTCCTGCGTTGCTTAAGTCAAGTAAGTCGAATGAAGGAACACACATGGAAAACAATCAAAATATGCAATAAACATATACAGCTAAAGCCATAGACTCCATGTAGTGGTTACGAGTCTTTGTTTATGTTTTGAGGACATGCTACAATCGCCTACGTCACATTGTTTCGGGCGTTCCAATGGTTTTATTTAGACGAGAAAATGAACGATGAAAAATTCGTGTTTTTGTTTGCTTTTTAAGACTTAAATAAGTATGGACAAATTATTATCATTTATTTTATGATTTTGATTACTCAAAAACAACTATTGTTTGATATTGAAAAAAAAATGGTCACAATGATATAATTGTAGGCAAGTAATATGTTTATAAAAATTCAAAATATGTAGTTTTAAAAAATCTATTTATTAATTTAGCTTCTTATGGTTCATATACACAAAAAATATTACTATCATTTATTTTATGATTGTGACTACTCAAAAACAACTATTGTTTGATATTGAACAAAAATGGTCACAATGATATAATTGTAAGCAAGTAATATGTTTATAAAAATTCAAAATATGTAGTTTTTAAAAATCTATTTATTTATTTAGCTTCTTATGGTTCATATACACACAAAATAAAAAATGTAATTTTACAACAATATTCGATATTTATTTAAAGGAAATATTATGGACGCCAAATGTTGATAAGTATCACCGCTAGAAAAAAAACGTTAACTAGGGTTTTAAAGAGTATAATTAATTTTGTGGTATAAGTATTATTCATGTATTTTTCTGTGTAATCAATATAGTTATGTATTTTTATGTAAGTATTATTCAAGTAATAAATGATGGGGGAAAAAAAAAAAAAAAAAAGTATCGACAAAATCTGAAATATTTTTTTCCGAACTCCTGAGGTCATAAGCTTTCCATTCATACATAATTATATTGTTGACATATTATTTACATTTCGTCCCCCTGTCCTTTCGTCGAAGTGTTGCCGGAAAGGCTTGCGTGACCGTTCAAGTACTATGATAAATACATGCGGGGTTTGGTTTCACTTATCTACGTCTTCTCATTCTTCATTTCCGTGATTCAAAAGCGAACTTTCTTTACATTAATAACATAAAAGAAAAATTTGCTTTGCCTCATAATTATGAGCGTATTATGAACAATACAATAGTCGGAATAGTTGAAACGTGGCAATAGGTTTGAAAAAATAAAATCAACATAATACAGATTCCCTTTGGTTCGATTAGTCAAATATTTTACACAAATATGAAATTAGATCTTTGACTAAACTTGTCAATGTTTATAAAGAAATATTTTTTATTGTGTCTAAATTACGGTCTGGAAAAATAGAAAGCAATATTGGTCGACTAATTACACCATTAGCGCGGAGCAAAAACGGAGTTTTATTGAAAGCTATATGTGGATATGTTTAAAATTATACAGAATTTTTTTTCCTAAGTTGATTGTGAATAACCGTTTACCGGTGCTCCCGGTAAATTTCAAATATTTCAAATAGCACCTAAGGCCATTCCATGGTAGCTGTGACTATGAAAATCTCAGAATATGCAGTTCTGATATATATTTTCCAAACGAGAATAGCAAATCAGTCGATTGTAGCAAAAAACAACAACATTGTTTTAAAGCTAAAGTAATAACAGTCTTGAGAGAGCACTATACAACATAAGGAGTTTATTATTTACAATTTCATCACTTTAGACTCTAATTTCAACGGCGACAACGATCACTGCATATATTGTAAAATCGCATATGCTTCCAATATGTTCACTTGAACCAAATTCATGTCCCCATACCAAAATTTTGTGTTACCTTTAAAATAACGCAATCGAAATGACGCCTCGTGTACAATGGACAAGGGACATGATACAGTTCCCTACACAGCTACACCTGGGTATAGAGAGACAACAGCAGAGAGCATGTCCTGTATGTTGAGGGTGTCACTTACTTGTGTGGCATCGGCAGATGCAAGAGGATTGGCGATGTTGCTGCATCCAGCTTCTTGCAAGAGGCTCTCAAGATCGCATCTTCGCCCCTCGAATGTCTGGAAGAAGAAAATGGTAGAGAACATCATACGTGACTGTTACAACATTAACATTATTATCATTATCATCATCATCATCATCATCATCGTCATCATCATCATCACCATCATTCTAACAATCATGCTCGATTCCCAACATTAAACAAATCCTCTGTGTGCCCATGCCTTGAGCTATAATGCATGGCCGTCCAGAGGATTTGTTTATGTTGGGGACCAGTTAAAATGCAATAAATTATTGAAAATTTTATTAATGGAAACTGCTCTCTACCCTAGCCCCCGCTGCGTACAGTCATGGTTCAGTGACAAAGCAATGGCCTCGTAACTGAGAGGCCCCTTGTTTAAAACCGTGTCGATGTGCTATATTAGTGCCCTTTTGTGGGGCATTAATCCTCATTACTGTCATTTATGACTTAAGGGAGTAGGTCCCCTAGTTTATAAGCATAGTAGCATACACATGCTTTAGCAAAACACACGTTAGCATATTATTATTCAATTAAATCTGAGAATGTATACTATTATCTAGATCTATTATTTTTAAATTGTTTTCAAATTGTTCCGTAAATTGGGGTAAAACAAAAATATTTCAACTTTATGAGCGACAGTGTACATCTACTACTTATAGAACTACTATTTATACTACTTCTACATCTACTACGTATCCATCTAATACTCCTAAATCCACTGCTCCTACGTCTTCTACTTCGAAATATACTACTTCTGCATCTACTATGTCTACATCTATTATTTTATACATTTATTACTTTCGTAGTTACAACGTCTATATCAGCTGCTGCAGCTACTATTGCGATTTTTTTTTATTAACCTTTTCTTAGCATAATTATAGTAATTCTTAAACATCTTGAATGCCTTATCGACGCTCTCGATATTTATATAAATCGGCCCCTATTATATATATTTAATGTTGGAGCATTGTATAATCGTCACATAGGCCTGTGTGACGCCGGCAATGCAGGGAATGAAGGTTACCTTAAATTCTAATCGCATGGCCTGCATACACCCTCCAATAATATAAAATGCCTTTCTGAAGATGGTTTCATCATTGTGATTTTATTTGTCAGTCTCCTGTTCTCTTCCTCTATGAAAATAATAGTAATAATAATAATAATAATAACAATAAAATTATACTAATTACAATAATAATAATAACAATAATAATAATAATAACAATAATAATGATACTACGACTACTAACATTAATAATGGTAATAATATAATCATAATCATGTCAAAGACAACAATAATGATAATTATAATCATAATTATAATAATAATTTCAATATAACTAACATCTTCCGTACACCATGTACACTCTGGATTCACTGATATACATTCTCCACAGTTCTGTGCTCCTTGACAGATCGAGCTGAGCTCCACATCTATGAGGAGAGAAAAGACAAAACAAAGTTACGAACCGATGTAATGAATATGCAACAAAAATAAAACGTGGTTTATTTCTAATTCGATACCGGTGATTTACAAAATATGTAGCTGACATTTTTTTTCCTGCCCCCCCCCCCCATAAAAAAGGTTTTGCTCATTACGCCACTGAAGGCACTGATGTAGGCTTTATACTAAAACTTAACTACCAAATTGTCATGTTTATAAAGTAAAATGTTACGGTTCTGTGAATACTCATTCAAACATAAACTGAACATTTTAATAAAAATGAATACAACATTAATTCTTTAAAAAAGACCGGAACATTTAATAAATATGAACGAGGACATTGGAATGGGTTTTAGGTAAATGCATTCAGTTGGTATATACAATACTTGCATATACATCAGGCAAGGATTCAGGAGGGGCACAGCCGCCCCGTGCCCCCCCCCCCCCCCCCCCCCCCCCCCCCCCCCCCTGGATGGCTGAAGAAAAAAAAAGGGGGGAATAAACATGCATTTGGCACATGTCATGAAGATGTCATTGACATTGTCATTAACCATGTCATTCATGAGATTTGAAGAGACCAAAATCCATACAGAAAGAAAGGGGGGAAAAGGATAGATTCTGACGAAATCAATGGGTGCTCAGCTATATGCGGCGGATCACCTTATTACAAATTTTAGTTGAATTGAATTGAAATGATAATGGTTTTATTAAGAATATAAGAATTGGGCAATGTTTTAAAAATGTAAAATACAATATATAAAAACATTCATATCAAATAACATCAAAATTAATTAACTGAACATGAGTGAGTTAATTGTTAAGAATAATATTTAACTTTAAAATTCTTATTTCTTATTATTTGATCTCCCTAACTCATTTTATATAAAAACGGAGATAAAGAAAAGTGAAGAAGAACATGATGATGGTGTAGAGTAAAGAAAGAAAAGAAAATAGGATAGTAAGATTAAGACGAAGATGAAGCTGAAGAAGAAGAGAAAAATTCGAAGAGAAGGAGGAAGAAGAAGATTCAAGTGGGGATAGTAAGATGATATACAGAGGGTAGTGCGAATAGTAACACTATCATAAGGTATCGGCAGGGGCGGATCTTTTTTTTTCGGGGGGAGGGGGGTACTCGCATATTAGAAACATACGGGGTTGTGCCGCTCTAATGGGTCACTTTTTCACAAAAAAAATCCCTAAACATGGGTCCCACTTTTAACAAAAATACCATTAAAAAAGGGTCCGTTTTTTCAAATTTTGCAAAATTTTCGAGAGTGTGCCATGCAAACACCTATAAGAACACCCGGAAATTGTGATTTTTTTTTTGTTTTTTCGAGAAAAATTCCCGCTATCGATCCCTTATGATGGCTAGGGGTTTCGAGGCTTGAGCGACACTCCCCCGTCTAAATCAAATCTGAGTATCCCCCCGGGGAGAAATCACACTAAAAAAGTAAGCCTAATTTATTGTTTTCACTGATTTTGTTGTTTTCTCGTTTGTTTTTGCAAAAATGCAGGTGTTTACACGTACTACATGAGTGTGTGTGTGTGTGGGGGGGGGGGGAACTACCTACGGCCCGTCAAGTTATGCCAATCGTTAGCTGTGGTCCGCGAGCTTGAATGAGTGAGCTACGATTTTTACTCACCATACTTAGTTCCGTTTTTTGTGTGAGGTAAGAACATTCAGATTAGTTGTTTACCCAAGCCCCAACGATGATCCGGAGGACTCGCTTTTGGATTTTGTCTTAGCTTTCGCATTGTTTCTTGGTGATGCCACTATTTCAAACCGGTGTTCCATATTCGAGAATGGGCCGAACATATCCATCATATATGGTTAACAAATCGCAAATTGAAAGGCAGTGCCTTTTTAAGTTACTGTAGAGCTCTCATGGTGGGGTCGTACTTTTTAAACTCGATGATCTCACTGGAGAATAAACTACAGTATCAAACAATGAGATTATCTGATTTAATATCAACGATTTATTATAGCTAATCAAAACAAATTATCAAGGTGGTATTAATCGTTCGTGGTGTACACAACAAATATACACACAATAATCAAATGTCGATCGAATAACAGTTCGGGTACACACCCAATAAATGCTCACAATAATTAAATGTCGAGGGAATGAACTCCCTCAGACTTCCCTCATATTATAATATCTAGCAGTGCATAGCCTAGGCCAGCTAAACAAGTATATCAATCATCAATCATATACAAAAACAACAGATGTCAATCATCAAAATTCCAGTACAAGAGAATTAAGGATCGTTAATTACTCCCGAAAAGCGTTTAACTTCAAATACAAGAGTTAACAATCAAACCAAATCAGCAATGACGAAACTGACGATGACGAAGAAACGATGACGATGATGACGACGAAAACGTAGGCAGCGGCGATGACGGATATAAAGATGAAGATGATGCCAGAGACGATGAAGAAGACGATGCCAGAGACGATGATGCAGACAATGATGATAGTCTTGGTCTCGACGATGCTCGCGGACGAAGGAACACCATTTGAAGCAGGTCCAAAAATCGAGGTGAAAGTTGATTGAAGAAATTAAGGTGTGATGCTGGAAATAAGAGTCAGTATGATCAGTATGACATTCACGATGAAACTGACACGAGGAGTTGTACACAATGTACACAATGGTGATCGATGATGTCCACGACTTATACGGTAACGATGATGACGATTATGTTCAAGTCGTTGTGGAGATTGAACCTGGTATGAGAAACTCGACGAATCGTCCGAAGATGAACAGTGAAGTTCACAAGCTGAAGATTAAGAAGCTGCAAAATCAAGCAGTTTGTCTCCACTTAAATAAATTGAAGCTAGCTGGTCAATAAGCAAAAATCAGTCAGTCATAACAGGCACTAACAAGGTGTCTAAAAACAGCTCAAATGTCGATTGATTCAAAACAAAGGCAAACATTAACAAATTCGCGTGTGATGAAAATGGTCCAACAATAGCAGTCTGTATAGTTCGCCGGAGTCTCGGCCTAGCGTAAGGCTCGTCTTCCGTAGACAGTTGTGGGGCCAAAAGTCCACAGAAAAGATATGCCCAGTTATATTCGAGTACGAGTCAACACTAAAGCCCCTTTCACACCGGATCTACGTAGAGTTGCGTAGTGTGGCGTACCGAGTACGCCGAAGTTAGGTTGCGTATTCATGAAAAAAAATGATGCTTCTGCGTAGTCCCTGCGTAAGTTATGCATAGGCTAGCGTACGACGCCTTATGGTTACGTACCCTGTGCGTAGGCACCGCGCACATACGGCGTATGCATTAAGCGTACATACGCGTACGCTTGCGTATGACAGGTGTAGGGTTGCGTACGCTTACGTAGGCCTGGCGTAGAGTTGCTTCATATAGCTCCGATTAGTCTCATTTGACAACGCCCCCTATCGTCAGAGTCAGCAGCCTAACATGTTAGCATATGGACTTTTACCCCCCAAAATCGTTAAAAATTCATTTTTTTGTTTAAACAAAAAGCATATCCACCCCGACGTACGTTTATACTAGCTCTTTCATTGGAACCCTCATGTCCCATTGACTTTTGAATGTTCACCCACCGTAATTTGATCAAAATAGATCGCAAGCTCGCCATTGCCTATATAACGCATGTGTAATAGTCCGTGGGCCCGAGGGGGCTACCGTGCACCCCCCCCCCCCCCTATGATCCTACTTTTTGGGTGTCATTTTGTTCATTGGGATCCATAATATCAGAAAAAAGACGTTCCCAAGAAAAAAACTCATTTGGACACTGTTTTTTGGCTCCTTATTTGAAGATATGTATAAATGTCAGTTTTTCGTGTTGTGCACACTTTCTTAGGGTTTGTGAAATATGTGCTTACATTTTACCCCGTTTCTCAGCAGATATAACTCTAATCTCCACTAAATTTATAAACAATCTTCGTAAACTATACAACAATAGGTAGACAAAATTATTTTATTTTATTTTATTGTCTTCAATTATTAATGACGTCATAAATTTGCATATATTTTGATATGCAAATTTCGGTCTCAAAACCTGTTAAAATCACCTGAAAGTTGTATTTTGTCTGCTATTATCATGACATAAGTTTTCAAACCCCCTAATTTGGTGTACAATTATTCATTGATATGTTATCTGATGTTTCATGAAACAAAAATTCAGTCAACTCATGTAGACATTGTTTTTTTCCCATTATTTTGTATGTAAACATATCAGTTTTCCGTGTATTATACATTTTCTTAGGGTTTGTGAATTATGTTCTTACACTTCACCCTGTTTCTCAGCAGATATAAATCTAACCTCCATCAAATTAATAAACAATCTTTGTAAATCATACAAAAACAGGTAGACAAACTTATTTTAATTTATTTTATTGTCTTCAATTATTAATGACGTCATAAATTTGCATATATTCAATATGCAAATTTCTGTCTCAAAACCTGTCAAAATCACCTAAAAGTTGTATTTTGTCTGCTATTTATATCATGAAATAAGTTTTCTAGCCCCCCTAATTTGGTGTAATATTATTCATTGATATGTTATCTGATGTTTCCCGCCAAAAAAATCAGTATCAGTCAACTCGTATGCGCATCCCCCCCCCCCCCCCCCCTTGCCCCGCTTATTACAACTAGTACATTCTGTATATATAATGTACATTTAATCCAGGTTAGATAGCAACTCATCTGGTACAGTCCACGAATCACCAAGTCCTGTCAGAGGTTTGACAAATTTGTTGCGTTGCTGCAACAGTTTGATTGGCTTGACTTTGCCGGTTCCTTTAAAGGCGCTTGTGGAGTCACAGTCTGAGAAAGCATGTAGTCCAAGGAGTGCTGGGCAAAATTAGTGACATCTTTGAGCCGCTGCTTGTTGCCTCTCCCTGTATGGAAGAGTAATGTAATGTCTGAAGTGATATGAGCGTAATGAAGCAATATAAAAATATATCGCTGTTTGGGCTTTTGATCTGCACATGATCACAAACTTGCTCCTTTACCGTATTGGCAGTAAAGGATCACGCGTGAATCTGTTTCTTCTTGGATTGAGTTGAGAGATGGAATCTCAGAACACAGTGTCTCACTCCCATTCTGAGAAGTGAGCAGTTGGGCTTCTCCTTCTTTGATGAATATCATCTTTTCCCATACAGCCTCTTAGCCCGGCTCTTAGCCACGTCGTGCTTACTCCAGACATCCACAAGAACTTGAATAAGTTGTTTCTTATTCTCATCATTCGTTAGGAACTGCTTCCAGTCAGATGGTCTTTTGGTCTTGCCTCCTTTAATCATCATTCTCTGCACACCCACGCCGTGTCCGTTCATTTGACTTCCAAGAGTCTGGCTAGCTTGTACATGTCTGTGCTGAAGATGACATCGCATTTGGACAACACTCCATTGTGAATTTTGATGCAAGTATCGTGGAAGTATGCAGGCATCTCTTTTAGTTAGTAGAAAGCAGCATTACCATCTTCCACTACTAAGGAATTGCCAGTGGTTGGAGGTTGCGAGTTCTCTACATCCTTCCGGAGATAATGTAGGCCCTTAAAATAATGTATCTGTCTTAGCAAAGAAGTTGTTCTAATGTTCCAATTGAGTAGAGAACAGGGATCAAAGAATTCCCATAGATCAAGTTGGCTGCCTGAACTTTGTGCCTTTACCATCAGCTGGATAGCAATGTCCACTTGTTGCTTGTACTATATATTACTTTTCGTTGGGATGTTTTAAGCTTGAATTTCTCTTTTGTCTCTGCTATGGTTTCAGCTTCAGTTTCTTGATGGGGTCAGAGAACGATGTCTTTTTTTCCAATCGCTCTTTGATGAACATCTCTTTCTGGTCTTTCCCTGTGGTATTTGCATGCATGACATCTTTCTCAACCTCAGTTGGAACGTGGGCACCGGAAGAAAAAACATCCAATCCATTCTTGTCATCAACATCAACATGATTGAGGAAGCTTTTTACATCATCTATGGCCTTTTTTAAATACACATCCCTCACTTTTCCTCATCTGAGTTGGTTGTTGATGTCTGTCTTTATTTCCACGGTGAGCATCAAACGTCATAATTATCTGCATATGTTTGAGCCCACCTCTGATATACACTGTAGTTCTCAATTATGCCAGAGACATCGACACCACTACCACCCCCATCGCGAGATTTGTCATGCTTCAGGATTATCTCCTCAATAGTCTTGTCGACAGCACATCGGTTCCCCGGAATGAGCGACCTGGCAACACTTATTGCACCTCTTTTGAGCAATGTCATGGCACCAGGATGTGAATCTTTAATGTTTACCAAGAATACATCAAGGTAGGTCAGATATCGGGAGTAATTGTGACCAGGTCAGGCATAAGGAACAGGCAGTGCAAGTACAATGGACAGTCATTTTCTTTCACAGACCTGATCAATGAAAGATCAATCCAAACGCAATCAACATACGACATCAAAAATTGTGCCGTCTTCCCAAGAGATCCTCTTCGAACATCAGCTTTGAAGGTATGACTCTATTAACGCCTTTAGATCTGCATTAGCCACAACCTCAGCAAGCCTCTCCTTTGTTGGTGATCGAATTAGCTCTTGGAAGATATTCTTTGATTCTTCAGCTATACCAACAAGTGCATCATCTTTTCCAGTCATTGACAGGAACTCATAAAAAAGGAGCCTTTCTAAGCACTCCACCATTGTCTTGTGACAATGCAGACTCCTGTCGCAGTTCTTCCCTGTTATGACGTCTTTCATAGACCCAGAAGACATGAGACCAACTTCCAAGAGGATATCTTCAAGTCCGGATCCTTCCATTTTCTTTCCAAGCATCTTGGAGTATGCACAAATCAAATGGAAAGTGCCAATCAACACAATGTGTTTCTTGACTCCAAATGAGAGGATATGCCTTCATGCACACGCCTAAGTCAAATGTTGTTATGACATATAGTCCTGGCCAACCTTGCGGCTTGCTTCTTCTGCAGCTCTCGGGCACTCTTGGATTGTATCGAATTCTGTTATGGGATATTTTATAACAGGATAGTAATCTATGGTCGTCACATTTGAAGGCACCTCCCATGTTCCTGAGACAAATCCAGCCCAACCTGGAAGCTCTTGACCTGTCTCTCCACTACTTTTTCGGACAAGCATCCACGCCATATCATTTCTGGCACATTGTTTGAATGCTTTATATCGGTTGACATAGCAACGTGGAAGAGAACCTTCATGTTCAATAGCCAAGGAACGTTCTTTGGTTCATGTACATGCTTCTGAGGGTACTGTGCTATTTGAAGATTCAACTGTCTCATTGTTAGAAATCTCCTGCAGCATAATCCCATGGGCTGTGTGGACAGAGCCAGAACCACTTAAGCTTGAAATGTATTGGTTGAAATCGCCAACGTCAGAATGGAAGACTGATGGCTCCACGGGATGGCGGACTACCTGTCTAGATATAGAATACCGAAAGTCTACTGTAGCGCTTGTGCTATGGCAGATTCAAGCTCAAGTGAAAATGAATAGCTTTCTGAAAGAACAAGGCGATTCATGAATGTGATCAATTGAGAACTGCGGAAGAGATGTCTCAAAGTCATCCATACCAGAATATGCTTGGACATTTTCCACTTTCCATTTGTGGCTGCCCTACAATATATCTTGCCCAAGAGATATGACAAGACTAGTCACTCTTTGTGATGGTCGAGATGGATTTCCACTCAACAAATGGTTCAGAAACTTCTCTAGCTCAGTGGGAATCTGGTCATCTATACAGGCAATGGCTTCAGCGGTTGAGGGCCAGGTATTTCATCATCTACAATTTAATCTACATATGCTGGCAAATGCCTTCTTGTGGGCTACTTTCATTGTTCTCTGTTTAGCTACTTCATCGTACTTGTCACTTCTTCATTAATCTGGTTCTTAGTTCGCCACATATTTCTTCCGACAGTTATTGTGATATCTTGCTTCTGCAGCAAACAGATCAACTACCATGATTCTCAAAAGTAGGTCTTCATCACCAACTCTCTTCGCAACATCTACAACATTTTGCCACCCACCAAAATCTACATTGGTGACTTTCTGTTGTCCAAGAGTTTTTCACTTTGATTGATTTTGAGCCTTCCTTTTTACAAAAGATACAATCAGGATTGAAGATGATTTTATCAATTGACGAGTTGGGTGGACGGGATGTTGAAGGTTCTGTGGCATCAGATAAGATCTCTGACAGTCGATTGAGATTCTTGGTAAAAAGTTGGTAGCACTCCCGATGATAACCGTGCACATCTGAAATGTCTTCAAGAATGAGGATGCATGCTTCTTCCATTGCTAATTGTGTCAAGTGAGTTGAAATTCGTGAAATTGTACCCCGTATACGTTTGATTATTCATTTGTATAAACAACAAAACTATATTATAGCATATAAGGGGATTAATGACCAACTGCTGAATAAGTTGGCTTTGTCTGATCCCCCCTCTTCAGGCTGATACTATAAAAGGAAACAATGATGTATGTGGTAATATACTGTATTTGATTTAGTTTGATGTTAGAAGGCTAGCCCCAATAGTAATTGAAATACTGCTTGTTGAGTTTTTGTTTTTTTAAACAGGAACTTTAATTGAATGTACATTATATATACAGAATGTATTAATCGTAATATGCGGGGGGGGGGAACAAAATTTGCGGGAAACATCAGATAACATATCAATGAATAATATTACACCAAATTAGGGGGCTAGAAAACTTATTTCATGATAATAGCAGACAAAATACAACTTTTAGGTGATTTTGACAGGTTTTGAGACAGAAATTTGCATATTGAATATATGCAAATTTATGACGTCATTAATAATTGAAGACAATAAAATAAGTTAAAATAATTTTGTCTACCTGTTGTTGTATGATTTACAAAGATTGTTTATTAATTTGATGGAGGTTAGACTTATATCTGCTGAGAAACAGGGTAAAGTGTAAGCACATAATTCACAAACCCTAAGAAAAATGTATAATACACGGAAAACTGATATGTTTACATACAAAATAATGGGAAAAAAACAATGTCTACATGAGTTGCCTGAATTTTGTTTGCAGGAAACATCAGATAACATATCAATGAATAATTGTAGACCAAATTAGGGGGTTTGAAAACTTATTTCATGAAAATAGCAGACAAAATACAACTTTCAGGTGATTTTGACAGGTTTTGAGACCGAAATTTGCATATCAAAATATATGCAAATTTATGACGTCATTAATAATTGAAGACAATAAAATAAAATAAAATAATTTTGTCTACCTATTGTTGTATAGTTTATGGAGATTTTTTATAAATTTGGTGGAGTTTAGAGTTATATCTGCTGAGAAACAGGGTCAAATGTAAGCACATATTTCACAAACCCTAAGAAAGTGTGCAAAACACAAAAAACTGACATTTTTACATATCTTCAAATAAGGAGCCGAAAAACAGTGTCCAAATGAGTTTTTTTCTTGGGAACGTCGTTTTTCTGATATTATGGATCCCAATGAACAAAATGACACCCAAAAAGTAGGATCATAGGGGGGGTGCACGGTAGCCCCCTCTGGCCCACGGACTATAACAAGTCGAACTTTGGACGCAATTTACAGCGCGATTGAAAGATTATAGGTCAAGCACACGAAGGATAACAAGCATGAATTGTCATAGATCGGTTCTGCTTGGTTCATTATGTACACTTCAACCAACCCCCCCCCCCCCCATCGTAATTTTTCCATTTAGTATAAGCAAACATTTTGCCGAGGTAAGCAAAAACATGAATATTCATGACACACCATGGACTATTCGATTATTTACAGAGGGTGCAATTGTGCACCATATCAAACTCCCCTACTTTCAGTCAAGTATTTCATTGTATTATGTAGTTTGGTAGGTTTATTTTACTAACTATTTAATCATCAGATATCAATGATAGTTTAAAGATATGGAAAAGGTTCTTGTAGTTTATATTTAGCAAAGCAATCTCACATACAAAATCACTATCAAGTGTCGTCTGCTCCGCCGATTGCCGTCTGCTATATACGTTGAAGGCACATATTTATCTGTGGACTGTGATGTAGACAGTTTACTCGTCATTATAGATTTATGATTAGCCATCTGACACACATACAATTACCGCATCCTTCATTACTCATATAATGACTCACAGATTACATCAATATCAAACTTTATGGGAAAGCCTGCCAGACCGACCGACCAAGACAGCTTTTATTCGAATTGTATCTTCTTGAACAATCTTGAACAATCTTATTATATAATTTTCAACATCAAAATAATTTCAGTTTTTAAGCTCATTCTTCATTTTAAAAATATTCTTAACATTGCATAATTTCAATCTCAATCGTCAACGTTTACACCTAAGTATATACTGACGTTGTATAGAACATTGCAAAATATTAAATTTGATCTGCTTTGATCCGTAACCTGCATGGGGCTTTGCCTTTTTGCCCCACGCCCGGACCGATTCCCTAGATTGAAAAAAAAAACAGAGATAAACTAAATAAGGCAGATGCTCTGGAAAAACCTAATGGCAAATCGTCCCAATAAAAATGATTTATTCGAATCTCTATACCACCAAAAAAACAAAACTCCAAACTATTGTTCTGTATTAAAATGTTCAATTAAAATTTGTGTCGTGTATCAAGTTTCTGACAAAGCTAGAATGGCTACCACACCAATTTCCCTCTCTTATTATGCCTTTCTTAACATTCCTTTCCCTCTCAATACAATAACTTTCACCTGCCTAAGTTATTCAAACCATCCCGCCTCGCGGGATCGTGGCGTCTCGTCACTCCTATTACGTAATCATTAAACGGATCCGCATATACAACATTTTCCTGCTATACGTTGTACCGCAGAAAAATACAAATACACACGAACACTCTCACTTCCCCTCCCCGCACACCCGGTTAAAACATACCAAATGACACACCCTGTAACATAGTGGAACATTCTACGGAGTTGACAATTTTCCTGCAAAATAGACCCCTTGATTCATGTAAGACGTATTTTACCCTATTCTGATGACATGAATGCATGCCAAGATAACAATGGCTGCATTTCTAGTTTGCGATTAGAAAATTTTTCGATAATTTCACAAAATATATTTGCCGCCTCATACAATATGACGTCATTGACAGCTGATTGGCTAGTTTGGTAGTGACGTCGAACTAGCTACCGTGCTGGCTTTGGTCCAACGAGCAAAAATGAGACAACCGGAGCAATATGAAAGTTGCGTACGGTTGCTTACTGTGTGCGAAAGCGCCGTGTAAAAATGCAGTAGACGCTCGTTTTTTATTTCAACACCCTTAGATGTCAAAATCACAAATTGAAAAAAACGTAACAAAACAAAACATGTCAGTCTAAAATACCTTGTGATAGAACAAACAAAATTACAAGCACGAATACAAAATAAAGTCAAAGAAACACTTTTTCTTCATGAAAAGAATGAATGTGAGAACGCACACATGTACAAAAATTTAATTTCCCTTCAAAATAATTATAAATCCCTGCCAAGTTTACATCCAGGTATATAAAAAAAAATACTGTAATATTTCTGAAATACTTGGATGTTTAACTCTGAAAATTTGATATCAATGTAGAGGGCATTACAGTATTGTTTTGTATATACCTGGATGTAAGCTTGGCAGGTATTTATAATGATTTTGATATAATTTTTTGTTTACATGTGTGCGTTCTCACATTTATTTTTGTCATGAAGGAAAAGTGTTATTTGACTTTATTTTGTATTCTTAATATTACAAGGCATTTCTGACTGACATGTTTTTTTTTGTTTTGTTATAGTTTATTCAATTTGTGATTTTGACATCTCAGGCTGTTGAAATAAAAAAATAAATAAAAAATAAGATGCACAAAATGATGCGAAATTTTATTATGTTTTGTGGAAATCTGTATATATTTGTGTGAGTTTATTTGCTTGTGTGTACATTTTCGGTCATGTGTTTATGTTTGTAATATAATTACTGTAATTCCAACATCAGTGGTGTATTCTGAACAGCAGGCAGCAGTGGATTGAGGGGCAAAACACTAGATTATAAAGCGCCAATGGCGACACTAACGGCTCCTACCAGCGTCTATCGCATTTTTAAACGGCGCTTTCACACAAAGTAAGCAACCGTAAGCAACCCTACGACAATTGCATACGCCGTAGGTACGCGGTTCCTACGCACAGGGTACATAACCATACGCCACCGTACGCCAGCCTACGCATAACCTACGCAGGGACTACGCCGAAGCCTCATTTTTGTCATGAATACGCAGCCTAACTTCGGCGTAGTCGGTACGCAACACTACGCAACTCTACGCAGATCCGGTGTGAAAAGGGCTTTAGGAAGTAAAAGCTATAATAAAAAGCGGGAAAACATTGCACCCGCTGAGGAAGGTTCGTGATTGGTGGTGGTTACGCGTATATCCGCGTACATCTATGTTAATTAGTAACGTGATCGTTTAACTTATAAATAAACATCATTGTAATTTACATTGGTCGCTACAACACGTATCATGTGAAGTTTTTCGTTTGCTCTTTTGATGATATTTGTAATATTCGATTCCAATTTTAGGTCACTTTGGATCAGAATGCCGAGAAGCTTTATAGTATTGACAGATTGTAGTTCTAGGCCATCGACGCGAATTGCGGGTAGGACAGTCGGGTTTCTTGTGAAGTTGACTTCCATTGTGAAACATTTTGTGGCGTTCAGTTTCATGTGGTTGGCCTCTGACCAGGAGGCGAGATCTGTGACGGCACTTTGCATGCTGGACGGTTCATCTCGAGTACGACATTCGACGAGCGTCATGTCGTCGAAGTATTTGTAGGCGTTCATTCCGGTCGGTGGCGATGCGTCATATCATCTCCGTCAATTAAACGACACGTTCAGATATAGCAAGCTATTATTACATTTTAAGAAAAAAAAACTATATATGTATTATTCCATTCTAAAAGGAAAAAAGAAATCCATCAAACACTGACCCGATAAGAATTGAAAATACTGTTATTGAGAGAAATTAGTCATTAATTTTCGTCGACATTCTTATTCATGAGTCACTTGACTGAAAGTATAACATTGCTAATATACTGCTTGTAAGTGTCGGCTTGCATGGTGATGTAGATATACAGTAGGCTTGCGGGTGCACCATGTGAGAGAGAGAGAGAGGGTTGAGGAGTCCTGGAAAGGACTCTGACCCAGTAATCTTTCTTGGGGTGTGTAGCCCTGAAAAGGACTGTTTGTTATCTTTCTTAGCTATAGTTCTCCTTAGGTGTTTTATCCAAACTCAGATATTTTATACCCACCAATCTATATCGATAAAATATATATTTTACACAAACATGCAATACAACTAATAAAAAGAGGGACTTTCGTAGTCCCAGTCTACCACTATTTGTTAAATTAAAAACTGTCCTAGTGTTTCAACTTATAAAACCTAATATATCTGTTTTCATGTTTAAGTATCACAAAGGGATACTCCCAGTTTTTTCGATAATATGTTTAGAACTTATTCTTCACTCCATACGTATCACACTCGTACACGGGATAATGTTTGTGAACCCATTATATCCGCTTCACATGAGTACATTAATGGAATTCAATTTTTAATAACCTTAAACTCAGCTGCACACTTTCTCGTTTGAAACTTTTTTGAAACAATGTCATTCTTGACTGAGTAGACCCTTTCTTATCTTTCCCATTCTCACCTGTTCCCTTATTTCTCTTTCTCATTCTGAATTGTATTCAGAGGCGGTTCTCCCGGGGGGGGGGCAGGGGGGGCACAGTGCCCCCCCCCCCACTTTTTCAGATACCCCAAAAGTGCCCCTTTTTACATAGGAAAAGTGCCCCCTTTTTTTGGTAAGAAGTGCCCCTTTTACATAGGAAAGGTGCCCCTTTTACTTTGACAAGTGCCCCTATTACTTAGTAAAAGTGCCCCTTCCCCCTTTTAACCTCTGACGAGTGCCCTTTTTATTTTTGACACGTGCCCCTTTTCCTTCGACATGTTCCCATTTTCCTTTGCAATAAGTGTCCATTTTCCATTCTCATAAATCTTGAAATTATCTTGAATAAGTGCCCTTTTTAATCTCTAGTAAGTGCCTCTTTTCAGGTACGAGAAGTGCCCCTTTTCACTTTTAATAAGTGCCCCCTTCACCTCTGATAATTGCCCTATTCAAAACTGAGAGGTGCTCCTTTTACTTTGACAACTTCCCCTTTTTTCTTTTGTAAGAAGTGCCCCTTCTCCTTTTAATAACTACCCCTTTTTAAAACTCGGATGAGCACACCTTTCATTTTAACATGTGCCCCTCTTATTTTCTAATAAGTGCCCCTTTTCCTTATGATAAGTGCCCCCATTAAAAAGAGAGAGCTCCTTCCCTTTCTCATAACTACCCCTTTCCCTTTCTAATAAGTGCCCCTTTTCCTTATGATAAGTGCCCCCATTGAAAAGAAAGAGCTCCTTCCCCTTCTCATAACTGCCCCTTTTAAAAATCTGAACGGTGCCCCCTTTTTATTCAACAAATGCACATTTTCCTTTATTATAAGTGCCCTTTTTACATTTTCATAAGTGCCCCTTTTCATATCTGGTCAGTGCCCCTTTTCAACTCTGATAATTCCCCTTTGAATAATGATACGTGCCCCTTTTACTTTCTAATAAGGGACCTATCCCCTTTACACCTCTTATAAATGCCCCTATCCAAATCTGATGGGTGCCCCTTTTCCGTCAACAAATGCCTATTTCCCATTTCGTAAACGCCTCTTTTTCATCAATGGTGAGTGCCTCTTTTCAGGTGAAAAAATGCCTCATTTTCACCTCTTATAATTATCCTTTGTACTTTGACACGTGCTCCTTTTCTTTTCTAATAAGTGTCTTATCCCTTTCGATAATTGTCCCCTTTTCATGTAATCATTAAACGTGCCCCTTATTTAAAGCGACTAAGAGCAATTTCCCCCAAAGTTCGCTCGCTGCGCTCGCTCGTATTTAAAGATGATATAATTATGTTACTTATCAAAGGTCTTTTCAGTCTTCCGTTATGAGAATGTGCTTATAACCCCATCACGATTGGCTTTTTTCCTCCTTATAAGATGTAATTTTTCGCACTGCGACCTCACAGATCTTTAAAAATTTTCTCGCTCGCTGGCGTGGGGTCCAGGGGCAAAGCCCCGGCGGGGGTCAAGGGGCGGAGCCCCATGAAGCTCAGAGTTTTGAGGCATTTAATGAAGGTCAGATGAGCATATTTTGATACCTTATTTGTGACATTTGCATGCAGGTCACTAATCGTACTGGGGTCCAGGGGCGAAGCCCCCAGAAGCTCAGCGGTTTTAGGCATTTATTTACGATCAGATGAGCATCCAGGGGCCGCCTTATAGGGCCCTTGGTGGGGTTTAGGGGGCGAAGCCCCCGTAAGCTCAGGGTTTTAGGCTTTTGAATATGGTTAGATGACCATCCATAGGCCCGCTTAGGGCCCTGGTGGGGTCCAGGGGGCGGAGCCCCCAGAAGCTCAGGTGTTTTAGGAATTTAATTATGGTCAGCTGAGTAACCAGGGACTAGCCTTAGGGCCCTTAGTGGGATACAGGGGGCAGAGCCCCCGGAAGCTTGGGGAAAATCAGTATTTCAGTAACATTTGTAAATTAGTAACTGGTATCGAATTAGAAATAAACCACGTTTGAATTTTATCGGAGGGGGGGGGGGGGGGATTGCCCATAGCACGAGTGAGTGAGCATAGTGAACGAGAGGAGTCAAGGTAAATTATATTCCTTAGCAAAACTATAGTATGAAAACAAACAAAATACCTGTTTCACACTTCACTTTTCTACAATATTAATTGTACATTTTAAAGGATATTATGCGAGGGAGCATAGCTCCCGAGCCAGAAGATTTTTGCATTTTTATTTGTCTTAACGCTGCACTCTTGGGCCCTCCAAAGCCTAATAGTGTGTTGCAGTCTTTAGTCAGTATTTGCTGTACATTATTTTTGTGTACTTTTTCAAATTTTCCGGGGGGGGGGACGATCCCCCCTACAAAAATCGAGGGGGGGACGTGTCCCCCCCCCCCCGTCCCCCCCGGGATCGCCGCCCCTGACTATAGTAACAGCAGGGTGACCGCATGGAAGATCAGCATGCAGAAGACCGCATGGAAGACCAGCAGCAACAATTATAGTTGCAGCTGAATATGGGCTAACAGCCGTATACGGTACCTTTTTCTTTGTATGATTATTTTATATGTATTTGTATCTGATTTTATATATACGGAAATAAAAACAACAACAGGTACTGAAATCCAGAACGGATTTTGGCCTAATCTACAGGCGTTCTTAATGACGACCCAAGTGAATCAATTACCTCGATACAAACTATTTCATTCACCTGACTATAATAATAGTATTTTAATATACAGAATCCAATCTGCATACATTAGTTGTTGCACAAATGCAGTTTGCATACTGACTATTACGCATCCTAGACAGGTGAATGAAATAATATGTATTGAGGAACTTTACAAAGACTTATGTATTAAATTTGATTACATTACGAAAATGGCATATTCCCTGCCACGCAATACAGTACAGACGGGACTACACAAATAGCACAACTTGTCTCGACCAAGCCACAAAACGGCTTTTTATCAAATTTCAACAATTTATCATCAAGTTTTAGAACAATTCTTTTTTTATCCATATTGAATGTTGTTACGGATCAGAAACAATAAACGGAAGAAAAAAAAACTCACCGAAGAGCCGTTCGCGTCAGGGGCGGATCTATGGGAGTAGGGGGTTAGGGGGTTTAAATCCACCCTTGGGCTGGCCAAGGTGCTTTCTACCCCCCGCCCCCTCCCCCCCCCCCCCCAAAAAAAAAAAATAATAATAATAATAATAATAATAATAATAATAATAATAATAATAAATACATTTTTAAAAAAATTAAACAAAAAAATAAAAATAAACAAAATTAACAAAAGTATTAGTTGGTACTTTTTTTTAAATGAAAACAAAAATGTAGTGCTCACTACCCTCCTACCCCCCACTGAGCGAAATATTGGTCGGCACGATTTTTCAAATCAGTGGCCAAGCAATGGCCACTGAACCATGACTGTACGCAGCGGGGGCTTGGGAAGGGGGCAGTTCCCACAAATAAAATAAAACAAAGAAAATGCAGTAAATTTTCAATAATGATAAAACGGCTTAATTGCCATAAGCTCGCTTCAGCTCGCCAGAACTCGAGGCTCCAACTCGGCTAAGTGGGCAGGCGCGGATCCAGGATTTCGTAGGGGGGGGCCCAAATTTGGAATTATGCGAGCTAAATATTGGAACGTAATGGTGACCAACAGTGACGTAATGCGGTGGGGGGGGGTGGGTGCAGGGAGGGGCGAGTTCCCCCTCCCTCTTGACGTTTCATTGAATTATTAGAGAAAGAAGACGATTCGTGTACCGTTCTCGAAAATAATGCTCGTCTAAATTCAGTTTTTCCCCGCCCGCGCGAAGCGCGGAAGCTTTTACGATTCATTAAACGAATTACAAAGTTTTGGGAAATTTTGAAAAATGGGTGGATAGTGATTCTTTACAATTTTGATATATTTGGATGCCCCTGTGGATGTATTAAAAACACTAGAATCTTTAGCCCCTAAAACACTTCTGCTTTCGAGAAATTTTGATGGATTTAAAATAGCTCCTACGGCCGTACAATGGTAGCTGCGACCATGCAAATCTCAGAATATGTAGTTGTGGTATATGATTTCCGAACGGGAATAGCTAATCGGTCGATTTTAGTCAATAAACATTGTTTTATAGCTTAATTAATATATTGACCTTGAGAGGGAGCTATACAACATAAAGTGTTTATTATTTACAATTTCATAACTTTAGAGCCGATTTCGACCGTGACTATTGTATATGAATATTGTAGGATCGCATATGCTTCCAATATGTTCATTTGAACCAAATTCACAACCCCATACCAAAACTTTGTATTACCTTTAAACCATTAGAGAAAGAAAACGATTCGTCGTACAGTTCTCGACTCTTAATCCTCGTCTGAAGTCAGGTTTCCCCCCCTCCCGCGCGAAGCGCGGAAGCTTTTAAGTTTCATTAAATCATTAGAGAAACAAGAGGATTCGTTGTACAGTTCTCGACTCTTAATCCTCGTCTGAATTAAGTTTTCCCCTCCTGCGCGTAGCGCGGAAGCTTTTACAATTCATTAAATCATTAGAGAAAGAAGACGATTCGTTGTACCGTTCTCGAAAATAATCCTCGTCTAAATTCAGTTCCCCGCCCCCTCCCGCGCAAAGCGCGAAAGCTTTTACAATTCATTAAATCATTAGAGAAACAAGAGGATTTGTTGTACAGTTGTCGACTCTTAATCCTCGTCTGAATTAAGTTTTCCCCCTCCTGCGCGTAGCGCGGAAGCTTTTACAATTCATTAAATCATTAGAGAAAGAAGACGATTCATTGTACAGTTCTCGACTCTTAATCCTCGTCTGAATTTAGTTTTCCCCCTCCCTTCATTAAATCATTAAATCACAGAAAGAAGACTATTCGTTGTACCTTTCTCGACTCTTATTCCTTGTCTAAATTCATTCCCCCCCCCCCCCCTCCCCCTCCTGCGCGAAGCGCGGAAGCTTTGACGTTTCATAAAATTATTAGAGAAACAAGATGATTCGTTGTACAGCTGTCGACTCTTATAATCCTCGTCTGAAGTCAGGTTCCCCCCTCCCGCGCTTCTTTCGCGCGGGAGGGGGGAACCTGACTTCAGACGAGGATTATTCATTAAGTTTCATTAAATCATTAAATCACAGAAAGAAGACGATTCGTATTACCTTTCTCGACTCTGAATCCTCGTCTGAATTTAGTTTTTCCCCTACCGCGTGAAGCGCGGAATCTTTGACGTTTCATAAGATTATGTGAGAAAGAAGACGATACGCTGTACCGTTCTCGACTCTTAATCCTTGTCTGAATTCCGCCCCCCCCCCCCTCCCCTCGTGAGCGAAGCGCGGAAGCTTTGACGTTTCATTAAATTATTAGAGAAAGAAGACGATGCGTTGTACCGTTCTCTACTCTTAATCCTTGTCTGAATTTCAAAGATATTCTTTGTCTGCTCCTTTTTCTTCCTACGCCCTCTTCCTTTTCTTTCCTCTTTTTTTTTTTGCCGGCGATTTGGGGGGACCGCCCCCACCGCCCCCCCCCCCCCCGCTACGCACCTGCAGTCAGGGAACCCCCCGCAAAAAAAAAAAAAAATCAGGGTTTTTAGACATTAAATTACCGTCAGATGAGCATCTAAGGGCCCGCCTTAGGGCCCTAGGTGGAATCCAGGGGCAGAGTCCCCGGAAGCTTAGGGGTTTTAGGCATTTAATCACGGTCAGATGAGCATATTTGTATGCCTCATTATTTTCTGACACTGGCAGTTAACTATTTTTTCTTTCTTTTTTCTTTCTCTTTAATATACCTTTTCAAAAAAGTAGGGGGGGAGGGCTCGAGGCTCCCGATCCCCGCCGTTCCTCGGGCCCTGACATGTAGGAATCTCAAGAATCATATTTCTTGCCTGTACTGGCTGTAAATTTAGGAATTTGTCTTTTTCCAACAAACACATAAAAAAATGTATAATTTACTATAAAGTGAGGAAAAATCTCGGAAATTATGTTATTTCAGCATTATTTTGTAATCCACCGTTATGGAATTAGAAATAAACCACGTTTGAATTCGATTTTCCCCAAGCCCCCCCCCCCCCCCCTATCAGTACGCCAGTATCTCCCCTTTTCCTTTTTTCTTTCCCTTTCCTTCCTTCTCTCTTATATTTTTGATTGGGGGGGGGCAACAGCCTGGGAGGCAAGGCCCTTTCGCCCCCCCCCCCCTTCGACCTCCTTCTTCCCCCTTTTCTTTTCTTCTTCCTCTTCTTTCTTTCCCTTTCTCTTCTCTTTATCTTTTCCTTATTTTCCTGGGGGGGGGCAAGGCCCGCTCGGCCCCCCCCCCCACCCCCCCCCCCCCACCCCTGATCCGCGCCTGTAAGTGGGAGCCCTGCTTAATGTTTGTCGAAATGGCCACAACTAATGTATGGAGTTTGGATTCTGTCTATTGAAATGCTAGTATTCTTATCAGGTGAATGAAATAGTTTGTATCGAGGCACTTCACAAACACGTATGCATTACATTTGGTTACATTACGAAAATTGCCTTATGGCATTGCAAATGCAGTACCTCCATATTATACGTACGCAATCACCCAGAAGCGAAACCGCATATTGTATCGAGGGCGGTCTGTGTGCGAAGGCCGTAAACCTCAGTGCTCTGCGCCGTTGCTGAGCGGAAACTAGTCTAGTTCTGGACCCTATATAGATTTTTGTAATTCGCCGACTATAAACGTTAAGCCGATTGATGGCGCGATCCTTATTGGCTGCGATATCCCCGAGAACTATCTCGCGCGGTTCTCGGGGATATCGCAGCCAATAAGGATCGCGCCATCAATCGGCTTAACGTTTATAGTCGGCGAATTACAAAAATCTATATAGGGTCCAGAACGCGGTTCTCGGGGATATCGCAGCCAATAAGGATCGCGCCATCAATCGGCTTAACGTTTATAGTCGGCGAATTACAAAAATCTATATAGGGTCCAGAACTAGACTAAGCGGAAACTCGCTATTATACACACCGGACTTTTGCTGAAGGGGGGGGGGGGTCCTGGAACACGCATATGCGAGTGGGGGGCCGGGGAGGAATATGACCCATATAAATTTGTTCTGACTATTTAGACTTTGTCAGAGGCAATATTTCCTTACCCTTTCTTCATCTCTCTTTCTCTCTCTCTCCCTATCTCTCTCCCTGACCATGTCTCTCCCTCTCTCTCTCTCTCTCTCTCTGTCTCTATATCTCTCTCCCTTTCTCACCCACTCACTCTCTCTTTCTTTCTCCCTCTCCCCCTTCCCCCTTCTTTCCCCTCCCCCTCTCTCCCTCTCTTTCTCCCCCTCGATCCATCTCTCAGTCTTTCTCTCTCTCTTTTTAATAAAATGTATACCTTTTTAATAGTTCTCTGGGGCTTTTGTAAACTATGTTGATCCCTAGATCATCTGAGGTGACCTCTGCTTCCGGATGAGGAAACAAAGATCATAAGAGTTAACAATTACAGGAAATAACACCAAACAGTCCAGTAGACAGTACCATATACCATGTACATGACCTGGAAAAGTTGATAAGTACACTTTTTTTTAATTGATTTGTGTTCTAGATGGGTATTGAAGTAAATTCAGCTTGGTTGCCAGCTTGGCAACCTTGGGCAACTGTTTGTAATAGCCATATTAGCATAATCATCTAATTAGCATATATGAAATATGTGATAATGTTGCTAATCTCAATCCAGGAAGCCTAAAAACATGGATAATATGACTTTCCAAGGGTTTTCTATGACGAGGAATTCATATATGACACCATTTTTTTATTTTAAGTAATGCAATTGTCTTAAATAGCATAAGTAGCATATGTACAATGTATTGACTTCATTGTCATTGTTTATCTATATAAAGCCTAAAAATGGTGCAATGCAACATTGCAAATCACTTATGAACGACTTATCATTAATTCGTGAGAAGATATTCCATGTAAATGTAGTACAATTAGCTCAATAAGCATAATAATCTAATTAGCAAATATGTGCACTATGTTAAATAATGTTGCTCATCTTAATCCAGGAAGCCTGAAAACATGGATAATATACTTTTTATCCATGATATAATTTTGTTATGAGTTTGTTGGAAATTGACAATTCCTTAATTTATAGTCAGGCAAGAAATATGCTTATTAAGAGGCCTACATGTCAGGGCCCGCGGAACGGCGGAGCTCGGGGGCCTCGAGCCCCCCCCCCCCCCCCCCCCCCCCCCCCCCCCCTCACACACTTTTTTGAAAAATTATATTAAAGAGAAATAGAAAGAAAGAGAGAGAAAAAGAAAGAATAATGACCTGCCAGTGTCACAAAAAAATTAGGTATTAAAATACATGTATAATTATCTGACCGTGATTAAATGCCTAAAACCCCTGACCTTATGGGGGCTCCCCCCCCCCCCCCTGGACTCCACGCCAATTAGTGACTTGTTAGTGTCACAAATAAAGGTATCAAAATATGCTCATCTGACCGTAATTAATTGCCTAAAACCCCTGAGCTTCCGGGGGCTCTGCTCCCTGGACCTCAGCTAGGGCCCTATTAAAGCGGACCTTAAATCTGGCCCCTAGATGCCCATCTAAAAGTAATTAAATGCCTAAAACCCCTGAACTTCTGAGGGCTCTGACCCCTGGACCTCACGCCAATTAGTAACTTGCCAGTGTAAAAAAATCAGAATTTGCTCATCTGCTCCGCCCCCTCGACCCCACCAGGGAGCCTAAAGCGGGCCCCTGAATGCTTATCTGACTGTTATAAAATGCCTCAAATCCCTGAGTTTCAGGGGGCTCAGAGCCTGGACCCAATGCCAATTAGTGACCTTCCAGTGTCATGAATAAGGTATCAAAATATGCTCATCTGACAGCAATTTAATACCCATACCTCCTGAGCTTCCGGGGGCTTCGCCCCTTGACCCCCCGCCGGGGCTTTGCCCCCTAGACCCCACACCAATTAACGCTACGCCCCACCTGATAGTAAATACTTTATCCTCCCCCACCCACTTTGAAAAACGTTCAGCGGGGCTTACACGTAACAGTGGCGTGATGCGGATTCGTTGTCTGACCAACCCCCCCTTAACGTTTTTGCTCTTAACGCCACTGTTGGTCACCATTACGTACCAATATTTGGCTCGCATGATTACTTTTGGCCCCCCCCCCCCCCCAAAAAAAAAAAAAAAAATAATAATAATAATAATAATAATAATAATAATAATAATAATAAATACATTTAAAAAAAAATTAAACAAAAAAATAAAAATAAACAAAATTAACAAAAGTATTAGTTGGTACTTTTTTTTAAATGAAAACAAAAATGTAGTGCTCACTACCCTCCTACCCCCCACTGAGCGAAATATTGGTCGGCGCGATTTTTCAAATCAGTGGCCAAGCAATGGCCACTGAACCATGACTGTACGCAGCGGGGGCTTGGGAAGGGGGCAGTTCCCACAAATAAAATAAAACAAAGAAAATGCAGTAAATTTTCAATAATGATAAAACGGCTTAATTGCCATAAGCTCGCTTCAGCTCGCCAGAACTCGAGGCTCCAACTCGGCTAAGTGGGCAGGCGCGGATCCAGGATTTCGTAGGGGGGGGGGGCCCAAATTTGGAATTATGCAAGCTAAATATTGGAACGTAATGGTGACCAACAGTGACGTAATGCGGTGGGGGGGGGGGGTGGGTGCAGGGAGGGGCGAGTTCCCCCTCCCTCTTGACGTTTCATTGAATTATTAGAGAAAGAAGACGATTCGTGTACCGTTCTCGAAAATAATGCTCGTCTAAATTCAGTTTTTCCCCGCCCGCGCGAAGCGCGGAAGCTTTTACGATTCATTAAACGAATTACAAAGTTTTGGGAAATTTTGAAAAATGGGTGGATAGTGATTCTTTACAATTTTGATATATTTGGATGCCCCTGTGGATGTATTAAAAACACTAGAATCTTTAGCCCCTAAAACACTTCTGCTTTCGAGAAAAATTAAATATAAAGATTTACCGGTGCTCCCGGTAAATTTCGATGAATTTAAAATAGCTCCTACGGCCGTACAATGGTAGCTGCGACCATGCAAATCTCAGAATATGTAGTTGTGGTATATGATTTCCGAACGGGAATAGCTTATCGGTCGATTTTAGTCAATAAACATTGTTTTATAGCTTAATTAATATATTGACCTTGAGAGGGAGCTATACAACATGAAGTGTTTATTATTTACAATTTCATAACTTTAGAGCCGATTTCGACCGTGACTATTGTATATGAATATTGTAGGATCGCATATGCTTCCAATATGTTCATTTGAACCAAATTCACAACCCCATACCAAAACTTTGTATTACCTTTAAACCATTAGAGAAAGAAAACGATTCGTCGTACAGTTCTCGACTCTTAATCCTCGTCTGAAGTCAGGTTTCCCCCCCCCCCCCCCTCCCGCGCGAAGCGCGGAAGCTTTTAAGTTTCATTAAATCATTAGAGAAACAAGAGGATTCGTTGTACAGTTCTCGACTCTTAATCCTCGTCTGAATTAAGTTTTCCCCTCCTGCGCGTAGCGCGGAAGCTTTTACAATTCATTAAATCATTAGAGAAGAAGACGATTCGTTGTACCGTTCTCGAAAATAATCCTCGTCTAAATTCAGTTCCCCGCCCCCTCCCGCGCAAAGCGCGAAAGCTTTTACAATTCATTAAATCATTAGAGAAACAAGAGGATTTGTTGTACAGTTGTCGACTCTTAATCCTCGTCTGAATTAAGTTTTCCCCCTCCTGCGCGTAGCGCGGAAGCTTTTACAATTCATTAAATCATTAGAGAAAGAAGACGATTCATTGTACAGTTCTCGACTCTTAATCCTCGTCTGAATTTAGTTTTCCCCCTCCCTTCATTAAATCATTAAATCACAGAAAGAAGACGATTCGTTGTACCTTTCTCGACTCTTATTCCTTGTCTAAATTCATTCCCCCCCCCCCTCCCCCTCCTGCGCGAAGCGCGGAAGCTTTGACGTTTCATAAAATTATTAGAGAAACAAGATGATTCGTTGTACAGCTGTCGACTCTTATAATCCTCGTCTGAAGTCAGGTTCCACCTCCCGCGCTTCTTTCGCGCGGGAGGGGGGAACCTGACTTCAGACGAGGATTATTCATTAAGTTTCATTAAATCATTAAATCACAGAAAGAAGACGATTCGTATTACCTTTCTCGACTCTGAATCCTCGTCTGAATTTAGTTTTTCCCCTACCGCGTGAAGCGCGGAATCTTTGACGTTTCATAAGATTATGTGAGAAAGAAGACGATACGCTGTACCGTTCTCGA